>DWHP01002281.1:0-14668 GCA_018247895.1 Parnassius honrathi
GTATATTTTTTCTCCTGAATTTCTGAAATACTATACTTTTGCATCTTTTTTGGAAAAAATAATTTGTTCAAAAAAGGTGGCAACCCTACCTATATACTTGGCACAGCTGGGCACAGACCACTTCCCACTTCTGAGAGGATTATGGAGCAATTAGTCAACCGCGTTGCTCAAGTGCTTGTTGTCGGACTTTACACGTCCTCGAAGTATATTTTTATAATTCTCCGACACGCAAGATGTTTTCCTTCACCGCTGAGCACGCGACATAAATACTTACGGACAATGGCAAAGGTCCTCTGGACAGTGGGGTGGATATCGCAGACAGTTAGTCTGGCACCAGTTCTGCATACCAGGGAGCATCCGATATCCATCAGACGGGACGCACACTTGGTCTCTGAAAATCGCAGTAAAGGAGTTTTTAGATTTATGGAGGATATTCGGTAATTGTTACATGATGTTGGGGTTTGTGATTGTACAATGAGATCATAGGATATTTAATTGCGATATAAATAATAATTCCTATTTTTTCAACTACTGGGTTGACCAATGTTTTCAGAACACTTATCAATGAAATATAGAAATTCGTTTAATTTTTTTTCGATCATAAATCTGTTTGTAGCCAACGCTGGAAAAAAATTTAAAAATATACTAAATTTTTTTAAATCTTACATTTGGTGGGAATTTGCTTCGTACGCCAAATGGAGAAATTTATTAAATATTACTGCCAGAAATTTTTTCTCCAAAAATGTTTCTGAAGAACTGCAGTTCTACTTTTCCAAACGATACTCCATCTTATTCTACAGTGGCATACTGTTGTGTTGAATTTAAACGCGGCAGAACCGCTTAGAATGACGACTCGCGCCGGGCGGACAAGAACGGCCGCTACGCAAGAAAACGTTAAAAAATCGAAGAAATTGTTAAGGTAAATTCGACGTGTGACTATCCGTTACTTAGCTAAGATTCTAACGCTTTCGTTTAGAAATTTAGTCTATTTTAACTCATAACTTAAAATTCAAAAAGGTTGGCCGCGCGCTGGGTTTTTCGAATGTTAACAGATGCTCAAAAGAAAGCAAGAATTGCAATTTCAAAGGTAAATTTAGCAATAATTGAAGAAGATTCAAATTATTTTTGCGCTCGTTTCGTAACCGCTGATGACATGTGTGTATACCATTTTGACCCGGAGAAAAAAAAAACAAAGCAAGCTTTAGAAAAGAACGTCTTTACCATCAGCCAAGAGATTCAAGGCGTCTGCATCTGCTGCAAAAATAATGGTCTCTGTTTTCTGGGATGCGGAAGGTATAATAATGATCGACTATTTAAGTAAAGGAGAGACCATAACCGGAGATTTTTACGCAGCCTTAATTAAAAATTACGCGAAGAACTAAAGAATAAACGTCGAGGTATATTGCGTGCTGGAGTGCTTTTTCATCACGAGGAACTAAAGAATAAACGTCGAGGTATATTGCGCGCTGGAGTGCTTTTTCATCATAATAATGCCCCTGCCCATAGATCTTTTATTGCAGGCGCAGCCATCTGATCTCCGGACCTAGCTCCGAGTGATTTTTACCTTTTACTCACCTGAGTAAACACTTGCGTCGTATAAAAAGTATTTTTCGAGTCCCGAGATCAAGTTTTGTTTCCAAGGGAATTAACCATTTTGCAAAACGCTTTTCAAAGTGTATTAGGTCAAAAGGTGATTACGTTGAAAAATAAATACAATTTATATGTACTTAACCTAGAGTTTTATTGCATTTCCAAAAACTTATTGATCAACCTAGTATTTGAAGCCAGGGCTGGACTACTTTCTCACCTGACGGTAGGTGGTGAAGCAGTCGAAGATGGTAAAGCGCACGGACTTAACAAAAGCCTATTGCACTCTTGCGTTGTAGAAACCTAAGTACATTCTAATCGCTAACAAAACAGATATTGGCAAATTATTCGCTGTACGCATTATGAACGACAAAACAAACCGTTTGGTTCGAAAGCGGTATATCGACAAGAGATTGAGACCAGCCGAGCGTCTTGTGGTCCGATGAATGAACCGGCTACTATTATTTTAATCCGGAGAAATAAGACACGATCACATTATAGCAAAATTAACATTCGAGTAATCGTAGCACAATTACTCAATAATAAAAAGTATTTTGCATCTAGCAATCTAAAATAATTTTAACTTTACTTGCGATAAAGTAAAACTTATGTCCACACCGAAATCAGAACATACGAGATCTAAGTATAATAAAATATAGTACAGAAAAATAAACTACAGAAGACATAAAACAGTTCCACCCTCGTTAAGTCTTTCATTTCTTAAACTAATTTAACCAGTTGCATACTTATAATAATTATATACAGCCAATCACCTATCCCAAATTGTTGGCCACACGTTTAAATGTTTGCCTAAGTGACTGTGCCATATAGAAACTGTTCAAGTAGAGAAGAAACCGCAGTAACTATTCGAGACCCCGAGAGTTCACTGTGTAAGAACACAGTAACTACACGTGTATGTAGAACATTTACGATACTGTTACGAGCTTAGGGTACGTGACAATATAAACTGTCGATTGAATTACCAAAATTGACACTTTAATTACCACACACTAATTAAAACTTAAAACACACTAATAATTAATCACACCGATCACTTTAGTTCACTATTTCGCTTCGAAGCCTCGCTTGTATCACCAATTCAATACTGCCTGGTCGCGGCACGTAACGGCTTACGTCTGTCTATGTGATATACTCCTTTTCCACCGAAACATCTAGAATATTCCAGCAAATACCGGTCCCGACCGACTAGGCGTAGAAAATTCGAGTGTGGTGTTTTCTAGAAAGCTTAGTTCTTCTGTTTGATAATAGATGGCGCTAGTGCCATGTACCCGACATCAACTGCGGCGCGCAACAATACTTATAATATGTATATCCGGCGCAACTGACAACTTACCGTAGTATCTTCAGGCTTCAATGTACTACGACATTGCTGGATAAAATTCTTCCCTTACGACAATTTACTCAATAAACAGATATGGGTTATTCCGTTTATTCACCTTATAGAATCCACTCTAGGATCGATACTAGGAAACGCGTGTTTATCTATCTACCCGAGACGTGGTTATTAATTTTTAATAACCATAAACCTTATCAAGAAACTTTTACGTACAGTCTATTAAAGTCCACGCATTACGTATTGTATTTAAATCAAATTAAACGTCTTCGTTTTAAATAATATTATTGTGTAGTTTATAAATTCTTCAATATGTCCAGACAATTACAGACACTAATTTCATTATTGAGTAGACGTAATTTGATATTCTGGATAAATTTGTCGTTAATGTACATTGCAATCGTTTTTTAAATTTCTTTGCTACCTTAGATGTGTTAGCGAAGAACGCGTTTTTTGCGAGCATTCCAAAAACGTTATAATACGACGAAGTTTGTCTTTAACTTCATTTTAAATTATTTTATGCCAAGATTCAAATGAATCTGTAATCCTGTGGTACTCCTTTTCTTTTATCTCAGCGTTGACCTTTGAAACAATATGTATGTATATATTTTTATAGGTAGTGTCTATTATGTGTCTTGAGCCAGATTTTGCCATGTTTCTATAAATGACTGTACACCCGAAGGAGAAAATCGAAAGAAAAATAATATAAAAGAATTCCATTTATCTACCACATCTGGGGTAGATAGATGAACACACTTTTCCGAGTATCCTAGGGTGGATTCTTTACAGTGAATAAACGGAATATCTTCAGATATTATAATTTGGCCACTCGTAGTATGACACTATAAAAGCAGGATAATTTAGGTAGTTAGGCTATCTGTCATCTGAGTCCATAATTTTTTTTATCACTTTCCTAAGTCAACTTAATTTTTATTAAACTGACGTGACTAACGAATATAGTCCACCTGATGATAGGTGTTTTAAAAACTTCATAAAAAAGGCCAACAGATGCGTTGTCAGAGTCAGAGCCTCCAGAGGACTAAGGTGGACTATCTGTAATTATACTGGCTCTCTAAACTCAGACTTTTTAGCGTCTATTCCACCAGACGATCTTCCGATTTAGTATTTAATACTATGGAACCCACAGACTATAATTTCACGAGTTACGTCCGACAGCGCGCAGACTAAACCTATCACATAGGGATAACGGGGAAGGCAGTGAATTTTACTACAGTACTCTATGGAGTTAATTATTTGCATCACTACAAAGCCGCGCCGTAGCACTATTATTTATTATGTAGCCGCACCGTTAACAACAAGATAGAATTAGGGTAAATTGTAAATAACATAAAAAGACATTTTCTGTCATATAATAAAATCTTATGCCACGTACGGCGAACTTACTTATAACATAACGAACGATCAGTGCATTATCATCAAGGGAAAGAACTACATTTAACTTAACTTTTGCACCTAGTTTTAATTTTCACGCATTTTTAAAATATCACGGTCTTTCTCTTTACGCTCTACAGCCATCATTTTCAGTATATAGAATCACAACTAAAACGTAGATTCTTGATGGTCCTTCGAGCCGGATCGGGACAACAAAAAAACCTAGATAATCTCACAAATAGTCCAACGTTAAATTTAAAATATTAATAGGCTTAGAAAAATATATAGAAAACTAGTAAACACTCACAACAGTACCTTTATTCAACGAGATGCCTAAATACAGACAGACAACAGACACCTGTGTAGTAGAGATGTGAGGATATTCACTGTAACATTATCCAGCAATTTCCTAGAGGTTATGCTGAACGATTTTGTTAAGCTTTGGGATTTACTTGACTTAACACTCACACCTGTCACCCGGAGGATCAGGCAGAGACTACAGACTTCCATTTAGCACGATCCTGACATCTCTCTCGCCTCCTCCACATCCATATACCTACGCATACATGCTCGTCGGTTAAGGGTACTCTTAATTTGGCCCATTTTTAGTATATCGCCAATTTGGTCGACAAACTTTTGCCTAGGACGTCCCTTTCCGACTACTCCATTCATGTCTGCAACATATATTTACTTTGTCAGTTTCTTTTTATTTTTTTCAGTTGAATTCGCTGATTAAATTATGGCGCCACGACTAATAAATACTCAATACACATTTTATACAGCACTATACACATATACAATACGATCCATATCATACATACGTGCCAACACCGCGAACGTATCATAGAGTAGTTATACTATAGGCACATTTTTTATTTTACACGTGTTAATACATTTCTGCAACAAAGCTTTTGTACACTTTTTTTAGATTACTTGGACAATTTACAGAGGAACATTCATGGTTAGTCACAAACAAAAACTGTATACACAAAACAGATGTGAGTACAAACAAAAATAGGTAAAAGAAATATTCCCAATATTTTACAAAATCATTCCGAAAAAAAAACATCCTCCAACACCAGGTCGGTAAGGCCAAACACCTTCAATTACCGAATAAACTGAAATATACCTAATCACAGGCGGACCTAAATCCTCCTCTTGTGTCTCAGATATATCGTTGCTGAAAGAAAATTGATTTTATATTACAGTGCTGGTTATTTACGTAAATGTGTACATTTTGTATATTTATATATCGCATTCAATCATGTTGAGGTTACCTAATTACACGAAACGGTGCCTTTTTGTAATCCATTTGTAATTTTCTGAAATATTAAGCATAGATACGGTATATAAATACGGTATATAATAAATGAATATTATAATCACAACATAATATACTGAAACACTATAAAACCTTATTAAAAACAATATCTAGAGAAATGGAATAGATATTTATATATGTTTATATAGATATTTGTAAGAAAACATAAATATCATAAAGTAGTACTGGAAAATGAAGAAATGAAATCAAGTTCATGTTATATACTCTTTGAGTTCAAGTATCAACACAAAAAAAACTGCAAACAAACTAGAGTGTGGTTAAATTCGATAAATTTAAATCAATTAAAGTAATAAGAGACTAATCAAAAGGTATCTTTTTTAATTTCGTTCTTTGTTACAAGATAGACGAGCAAACAAGTCACGCGACACGGAAGAATAAATAAGTTCCCTGAAGAAATTTTCATTCACTTCCAACAGGTGGTAAATCCGAATAAAATTGAGTTTAGCAATTTTCGTAGTACTGGGTACCGGCAGGGATCATAATCACGTTGATCGTGTCGAAGTCGAAGGATATATTTTAAAATATCTAACTTGCATTATTATACGGCGGTTACACGTTCAGTATTTCATCAATTCTGTCCTGTTTGGTCAGAATGACCGCACATTTATAACAGATAAAAATTAAATATTTTAGATAATTTTCGTCAGTCCATTGTGAATGATGAAATATTGATGCGAGACTGATCGTGTAACCGCCGACTTTCATTCTGTCGTCAGTCAAGGTTGGATCAGACTGACGGACTGAACTGATGAAATACTGAACGTGTAACAGCCGTATTATATATACCCTATATATTTTTAATTTTCATGAGACGTTTCACTTCTCTTCTTTTTTTCATTTTTCAGTCGTCACATGCTATCGAAAGTCCACTGTTTAACATAGGGCTCTCCCCCACAGATTGTCTCATGAGCGGAACATTTTGAAATAGTTGCCACGCTTGGAAGGCGTTTTGGCAAGCGCATTTTTATTTTTAATAAATTTATAATTTTCAAAAGTATAGTTATAGATTTCGGTCCCATTTAGCTATCTATTTAAAAAATTATAAATAATCGTTTTTTTAAATAACTTTTAAATTATTCGATCTATCTGCTTAAGACCTGATAATTTTTGTACTTAAAAAACTGCGTCGAATGACACCAAGTAAAATAAAATCGTAGGAGTCGTTCAAAAAATTAAAAATTTCTGAATAATTGTCTTTTTTTGACAAAACTTTTGAATTTCTTAGATCAAAGAGCTCAAAAATCAACCAATTGAAAGATTTTCGAGTGTTTTAAGCTCGAAAAAAGGGGGGATTTCCATGATTCGCCCGCAGGTTAACCTCTTTTCAGATTTTTTTGAGCTGTTATCGGGAGGATGCTGGTGCCAATCTCCTGTTTAAATTCCCCACTGACGTCTCTTACTACAGCGTTTCAAGCTCGAAAAAAGTGGGAAGTTTTATGATTGGCCTACCGGTTTACCGCTTTTCCGATTTCTTGAGCTGTTATCAGGATGATGCTAATGCTCACCTCCTGTTTAAATTTCCCACTGACGTCTCTCACTACACCCACGGAATTATATGGAGAAGTAAATTACGTATTGTTTGAAATAATACCTGGAAATATTACAATAATTATCTCTGTAATGGGCAAAATATTTTTGTCTTATCTATAAGCAAATTCCTACTGCTTTAACTATCACTATACGCTTTTAACACAATATTTAACCAATCTAGTTTGTTTCCGCTTTTTATAACCGAAAAATGATAGTAAATTTACATAAGAAGTCTTCCGTTAAACACGTAATTAAACAGGAATATTGTGTTCATCCTTATGCTCACCTGATCACCAACGGGTAGACGTTTTGTGGCATATTGTAGTCCCTGTAGAAAAGTAGATAAGGATTGTCCACCCTGAGATTCCCAGCGAACGCTGGTGGCAGCCCACCAGTGCTGGTGACCACACTCACATCAGCGCAGTTCCTAAACGTCTCCGAACGACCACAGCCAACGGCTTCCGTTCCGTTTGGACAGATACCCCACATGTTACCTGTAAAACTCATTTTAAATGATTTCCGCTCTTCCTCTTTCTTCCTTAAAAATAAAGTTACATTCTATTTATACGTCCCACAGCTGGGCACAGGCCTCCTCATATTTCTGAAAAGCGTTTCTTAGAATTATCATAATAGAAGTTTATTCAAGTTCATCTGGAATGGGTTAGAAAGCTTAAGAAATTCATTTTCTGACAAAAGAAACAGATTACAGTAATATTATCAAAATAAATTAAAGTTATACACAATATACGTCCCACTAGTGGGAATGCGCCTCATCTCAATGCTGAAATGGTTGTGAAGCAATTATTGCGTCGCGCTGACTCAGTGTGTGTTGGCAGTCTTCATATTTCGTTGAAACATTTTATTCCTCAGGCATACATGGTAGGGCCATGCTGCAGTTATATTAGTTGTATAATTGTAGCAGGAATGGGTTGCCTTGACTAGGGAAGGACCACGCTCTCACAGAATACCACCGTAAAATAGCAGCTTAATGCTGCTGTATTTCGTGTGATGAGTGTAGAGAACCAGAGACCCTTTTTACTGGAAACGAGGCATTCCATATTAATCCTCATGGGTGACAACGCATATGCATTTTGATTCGTAATCGAAAATAGATGTAGATGTCTATGGGCCACAGTAACCATTTACCATCATGTGGACTATGTGCTCGTTTGTCACCCTATCCTATAAAAAAATGCATGTATTGTAACGATGTTTTCCTTCAACGTCGAGCAGGTAATAAATCAACATTTAAAAATGCAATTCATAATTTAATTGGCGTCGGCGGGAATTGAAACCGTACGCTTACTTTTCAAAATTATTAAGAAATTATTATAAAACAAATAGTAACTCATATTCACATCGGATTTTTATATAGGTCACATATAGAATATAAAAGTCAGAAAATTATTTATAGGTGGAAATAGGTATTAGTTATAGGTGGTAGTCACGCTGCAGCTATATTATAGTTGTAGCACGAATTGGTAGGCTCGATCGGGTAATGACTACGCTGCTACAAAATATTAGCGTAAAATAACAACTAAATGCTAGTGTGTTTCGTTATCGTGAGTGTGGACAACCGGAGACCCTTTTTACTGGAAACGAGGTATTCCATCTTAGTAGAGACACAGCATCTGCATTTTGATTCTTAATCAAGGGTAGATGTAGATGTCTATTGGCCACACCGTCCACCACGTGGACTGTGCGCTCGTTTGTCACCCTTATTCTATAAAAAAAGAATTTGTACTGGCACTAGGGGTAAATTTCTTATATTCCTGGGAATCTACCGCCAAGGAACAGTGCGTCTACTACCGTTTTCATGTTTGAAGTGAGAACCTGTATAATTATTAAACAGGTTGTGTGTTCGTGATTCGTCTTAAAACTCAGGGGTAACAAAGCTTTGGTAGTAGTTTAAAGTTGAATACGGCCCTTTAACATTAGCTAGATATTATTTCTGCCTAGGAGTCCATCTGGGTATGTATGCCACCAATCATTAGAGCCTGGAGTGCTGTGCTCTGTTCCCAAAAGAGAATCAGTATAAGTACAGGCTGTAAGGCATTATAAGGTTGCAGGATTTCTTATCTTCCTGGGATTCCGACTGTGCTCTTACCTATTTCCACCGTCAACTGTATTCACTGCTGTTTTGGGTTTTGAAGTTAGGAACAGTCTAATTCCTAAACAAGCTGTGAGACTATTTAATAGAATCATACGTTACTTTGCGGGAAATTAATTTGCCTTTTTCCTAACTCTTCTACTAACTAACACTGGGCAGGACACATCATTTTATTTCATTATGCGGAAATAAGCAAATTACTCTTAATACTCAGGGGTATCGAAACTGTGGTCATCGTTTAAAGTTGATTGCTGGGGTCGATAGGCTGCAATAGCCCCTTAACATTAGCTAGGTATTATTAAAAAAGATAAAAGATTAAAAAAAGAGGATATTCTTCGAGCTCACCGGTATGATAAGTCCATTGCAGCACACATTGGGTGCAAGTGACGTAGGGTGGAAGCCGCACACGATACCTGAAGATATCTTTCTTGCCTGTGTCCAGCGGGATCATGAATCTTTCCTCGCGCGTGCCCGATATGTACAAAGGATACCTGGAAACACGATCATTGTATGTTAGCATTTTTGTATTTACTCGATACGATCTTCATGCTACTTTACTATAAGTTTTGTCAACTTTTCCTTTGACGTTGAAACATTTTTGGCACGCTTTCCAATGAAAATTTCGTTATCACATCAATAAACTTCTATATAACCTATACCAGGACATAGGCTCTCTTCCGTTATTGCTAGTGGGTGTCAAGGTCGATCTCAGTAGCAAAAACGTCACCCGTTGCTCGTGTGCTCATGGTGTCATCCATCAGTTAAAGACAAAAATGATTATTATCTCATCTACGCATGTCTTTAAGGAAAGATTGAATAAGCTTTTGTTAAGCTACATCGGTGTGCTTTACCATGATTGACCGCATCCATACATATCATCAGGTTGGCCAAAGCAATGGCTTATAATAGATTGTTTCACTTCTTCCTTTTTTTAATGTGTACTTTTAGTTTTGAATGAGGTGGAAGAGATACGAAATCATTCTTCCAAAATACCAACTTCACCTGCACGAGGTGCATTTACTGCTTGAACAAGTTTCTGGCGACCGACTGATGGCGAAAAAATACGTTTAACCCCAGTTTCCAAAACTGACATGAGTCAGTTTTCGATTCGGTTAATTATAATAGCTTAGACATGGGAAATTAAGCCCTAAATTGGGCGATACGGGAAGCGATCTTAATAATGACGATCTTAGGATCTTAATAATACCATGCGAGAAACTAAGACATTGTATTTTACAATTTAAAGTGTTCATATACGGTTGGCATTTGAGAAAAACTGAATCTCCGGGCCGTAATTTCGAGGACTTGTGAACTCTGCATGCACCCATTGAAGCAAGGAATCGGAATCGGCGTGTCCGCCTCGATTCCCCGGCTTGAACACCTCCCTGATCCAAAATTCTCTTCAGTCCTGCATTAGTTTATAATATGTAGGCAGTACTTTACTTTTTTATTACCTGTCGAAACATTCCTGCGTCGCTTCCTGTTTAGGGTTGTTATTCGGGCAAAGCTTCATTATAAATGTACCTAGATGATTGGCTGTCAGTTCGATTTCTATTTCTATTTCCTGTAAACAAAATTTTAATAAGATGTTAAAGTATAAGCAAAAACTAAACAACGCCATACAAAAGTTATAGTGATAGGCTCTTGGTAGATTTTGATTCATCACAATCATCACCATTACTGCTTTTCGTAAGTCGATTGCTGACCAAAAGCCACTTCCATAGATTGACAAATATACCATAGATTACAAATATCCCCTTCATAAGGGACTTGTTGGCCAAAGTTTTCACGATTTATAGACGGGTTGGCAACCGTAGATTTTTATTTTAAATCCCCTATGCAAACAAGGGGTGTTATATGTTTAACGTATGTAACTGTGTGTCTGTCTGTGGCATCTTAGTGCCCAAACCTTTGAGTATTAAACCAATGAATACTCAAAGGCCCAAATTGATGAATCGATTTTAATTTAATTCTCTTTAGTTGAGAAGTGAGTTTATCGAGTGTGTTTTCAATAAATGGGTAAAATAGAATAAGGTTTCTATAAAAAAACTAACCTGACCGACACTATAGTGCCGCGTGATGATGCCTTTTCCGAACATACCGCCAGCCTCATGCGGCCGGGGCTCCGACAGGTGGACCGCGTCGCCGCACACCCCGCACCGACCGCCGTTCTGCTCCCACTGAACTGAACGTACACGCTCTCAGTTTGATCAATTATAGAATTAACATTTTATACATGGTACAGCCTTGCTGCAGCTATATAATATAAGTTGTAGTATGGTTGAAAAACAAAAGGGTTGGTTTAACCACACTGGTATTCCGTCACAACTCTCAGAAAATACCAGCGTAAATAGCAGCTTAATACTGCCGTGTTTCGTATGGTGAGTATAGAGAACGGGGGCCCTTTTTACTGGAAACGAAGAATTTCATCTTAGTCCTCAGCAGTCACAATATAATATAATCTATAGACCATAACATCCACTTACCATAAGGTGATCACCCTTACATGTTTTAAAAAGGAAGAAAGAAAGAAAGTGAGAATATTACAATATTTAATTGTTGTGATATTCTTACACTGTGCCATGTCACTGTCGTGTTTATCACTTACTTGAAATAATGATTAACTGATTGATAAGCAAATAGCTTAAGGATGTTTTATCTATAAGAGTTCAATAAACTTATTATTAGAAAACATGCTGGTTTCGCGTCTCATCCACTTAATGAATATTGAACAAAGACATACTATGCCAGATATTTTTAGAGGTTAACGCTCTTAAAACAGCAAAAGCACAATTAAACGAAAAATTCGGAGGTCATTCCCCATCGGTTGTTGGCTCGTCGAGCTATATGGCCGGCATATTGCCGCTCCAAGTTACTGCTCCATTTGCATAAGTATACAACGTGGTTATACTGCGTATATTATCGTATACTAGCGTACACTACACGTGCAGGATACTATGGAGTGTATAAAGTTATAGTCTATATACGTCGCACTGCTGGGCACAGGCCTTTTGTCGAGTATGAGAAGGTTTAAGGGTAAGGAAATGTCCACCGCGCTGCTCCAATGCGTGTTGGTGAACTTTACATGTCTTCGAAATATTTTTTTTCGAATTACTTTATTTATTTTTGTGACATGCAGGTGACGTGAAACTTACAATGAGGGCTTATACATTGAGCTAGCACGGCTCAAAGTATGGAGAGTATAGCGTAGCAAAGGCCCAAGGTCGTAAATGGAGAACATTTAGCTGTGCATGCCGTGTAACAGCAATATTAACGTTTGTGTATATCATGGCTGTCGAACATCCCACTCCGTTGCACGGTAACTCAGGCACAGCTCCCCATCCAACACCACAGTTCATTACCTTCTTCATCATTACAAGCCTAATGTTGAACAAAGCATAGCCCTGAGCCACCTGTATCTATCAACTCTACTTGCATGTTTCATCAAGTCTTCACCCCATTAGGTAGCTATAATTTGTGCATCAGCATCTTGAAAAAGTGCGTATGCAAATCCGCCTGTCAAACGCGGTCAGTATGGCATACACCTCCCATGAAAGTTTCCTTCATATGAAAAAACTAAACGGATACGGTAAAGTTAGGATGAATGACTGCGTCTTTGTTAGCGAGTATACTTTGCGTTATTTCCGAAATTTCTGAGTAGTTGTAGTCGTCGTCTATAGAAGAACAGCAGCATTAATCTAAAATTAAATAGTTACTACTGTTTAAAATTGGACGTCGTTACGCAAAAAGGATCTAACCAACTAAAGGCTACTTTTGAAATATTGGCATTTGAAGAAGTTACTTAGTACAACGATTTTGTTGGAATTTCTTTTATTTTGTATAACGATAAAATTTAAAGGTTATTAAAATAACTCATTTTTGATCCGACAGTAGGTTGGAATCATTTTTACGTAACCACATCTTGTATTGAACAAAACTATTATTTACGGATGTTATCGCGCTTAATTATCACTTTTAACTTATTTTTATTATCCCGACGTTTCGGGTGCTTTACAGCACCCATGGTCACGGGGGAGACTGAGATGTTTGACGTCGCAATGTCATAGTTAGTCCGGCTACCTTCAGTTTTTTAATTATTGATCCGATAATTAAAAAACTGAGGGTAGCCGGACTAACTAACGCGATAAAATCCGTAAATAACAGTTTTATTTAATATGTAGTATTCGCGTAATTTTAAGAAATCATGACATCTTAATTGTGTCATCGTCATGTGTGTCTGTGTGAGTGTGAGCGTCGAATTCGCACCGCCTCCGCGCACTTTATGAAATTAAATATTAGTATTTATTTTATTATTTCTTTTTAAGTTATGCCAGTTTTAGATACAGACGCTCTGATTAAATTCCATAGTACGAGTAATCTGAGTAGATCCACTTAAATTTTTAAACCCGACTTTCACGCTAATCTGTCAGGTGTCAACGGTGAAATAAGATGCAATGAAATCAAAAATTCAAATAAACCCGAATAATAAACAAATCTCAGTAGGTAATAAAATATAAGTACGGTCTTGAGCTACTTACATCCATCTTCTGCCTGCGTTTTTCATCGAGTCTACTCTAACTTTTAGGGGACCTAACTGTGCGCTTGTCAGTACTGGACTATTTTCATAACATTTTTCGGGATCGTACTTTTTGGCAATTTACGGGGGTAGACTATTGCCAAGCAGTGAGGTGTATAATGCTGTGACTTCTGTTTAGCTTTACTTCCAACAACGGAAGGGTCATTTACAGCAGTGGAATTTCCCGGGATAATAAAGAGGATAGAGACTGCGTGCGTGATCTTTCGTATGTAATTTTTTTCATCCCGAATAACTCTCAAATGACGATGTTAACTTCTATACAATAAACTTAAAGTTTTAATAAAAAGTTAAAGCCGACTTCGAAAAACTAAAAATAATAAAATTATTTTCACATAAACAGCTTCAGAAGTCAGTGTTAAGACATAGTTTATAAAGAAATTAAAGCCCCGACTTCAGAAGCCAATATGTAATTAATATTTTTTTTATAAGTATGAAAACAACTAGAATGACAGCATTCTTAGTAAATACATACATTAAAAATGTTATCCCTCATTTTTCCACCCTCAGGGTGGAATTTCGCTCCAATTTCATATCACAAGTTTTACTTCTGATATAGTTCCTGCCACCTCTGAAGTAAAACTTGTTTAATGATAAAACATAAAAAAACAAACACTCACGCCTGTCACCCAGAGGGGTAAGCAGAGACTACAGACTTCCATTTGGCACGGTCTTGCCACACCTCTCTCGCCTCCTCTACATCCATATACCTACGCATACATGCTCGTCGGTTAAGGGTACTCCTAATTTGGCCCATTT
>DWHP01002282.1:0-14667 GCA_018247895.1 Parnassius honrathi
AGTCCTGACCTGAGCCCAAACGATTTCTTTACATTCCCTAGAATGAAAGATTTATTACGCGGTCAACGGTTTGAAGAACCCGAAGCAGCTGTGGAAGCGTACAAATCAGCCATCATTTTGTCAACATCAACTTCAGACTGAAATTACTGTTTTAATGATGGGTTTGCACGAATGGAAAAGTGCATTAAGTTGAACGGAGAATACTTCGAAAAACAATAAAATACAATTTACTTATTATATATGAGACTTATATTTACTTATAATATAATATAATAAATAATTTTTGTGCCCCTCGTACTAACCCTTCGTACTCATGACTCACGTCGCTATTCATGCTACCCCCCCCCCTCCAAATTTTGTTGGGTCTGTATGCTAGTTAGAGCCACTACAAGGCTCTGCTAACTTATCTCTGGTTTTCTATTTTCAACTGAACTTGAATTTTTTTTACGTGTGAGCACTTTTTTCTAAGTCCTTTTTTATTTTAAAAGCTAATGCTTCTTACGCGGTCCTATATAAATTTAATCAAGATCTGACCAGTAGCTTTGAGTTATCCTTACTAATACGTATTTCATTGACATCAACTACATTAATGATGTTCTCATTTCATTTATATTGAGGTTGAAAAACATTATGATATTATGATCATATAAAAATATTCCCGACATCTCTAAATCTAAAAATAAAAAAATCTTAGTGACCTGTATCCTGAGCATGAGCTTCCTGTTGTGCAGTTCGATCTGCTTCCGCCTTTGTTCGCTTTGCTTGAGACGATTGACTTCATCGCGCAGGCACTTGATGTAGTCAACGCTACTCTTCAGTATAGTACCCTTGTTGGGCCTCACATCCCGGATCACCTCGTAGAACGGATCGTTCGTCTTCGGTAGTAGTGTTCCGAGCTCCTTGATCCGGTCGTTTATGTTGAATCGACGACGCCTTTCGACTGTCGAGAAGAATAATTTGGAACATTATGAAAAAAAAGGCTTGCCGTAATTCTATTTTCAAGTTTAAATAATTAAAAAAATCAATACTCCTGGAGAATATACGCTGTAGCGGGACAGGACCGCGCTCTTACAAAATACCAGCGTTAAATAGCAGCTTAATACTGCTGTTTTGTTTGGTGAGTGTAGAGATCCGGAGACCCTTTTTACTACATACGGGGCATTCCTCCATCTTAGTTCTCAGGGGTGACAATGCATCTGCATTTCAAATTGTAACAAAGGATAAATGTATATTTCTGTGGGCCGTAGTACTCACTTTCCATCAGATGGATTGTATGCTCGTTTTTAATGCTTATAAAATGTAACACAGAGCAGTGAAATATAGCAACGCCAAACACAAAGCAGTGAAACATAGACACGCCTAACACAGCACAGTGCAATAAAATATAGAAATATGCAACGCAGATCAGTGAAATACAGAGATATCTAACACAGAGCAACGAAATACAGAAACATCTAACACAGCGTAATGAAACACGGAGACTCATGAGATGTACAATTGTATGTATATAGTGCGTGTGACTCACTCATGTTGTGGTTGTCTTTCTTCTGGCGGTCCTTGGCGAGCGCGTGCATGTCTGCGTCGGTGAGCGCGCAGTCGCCGGCCAGCGAGCTGGCGGCGGACGGCGGCCCGGACGACGAGTGCGCCGCGCCGCTGTCCAGCGACAGGATGTCCTCCAGGAACTCGTCCGGCTGCCAACCCCACAACAGTACCATCACAATTCCACCCATTACAGCCTATATAAGTCCACTGCTGAACTACCTCAACCTTAGATTGTCTCATATGGCAGAATGGACTAAATTAGAGCAAAATAAGTGAAGTAAACAGAATGTTTCGATGACAAGATTTTTTTTATAATTACGTTTTAAGAAACTTAATAGTATGCTATCAACACTAGAAATTGCCAAGAACAGTATGTAGGGATTAGAGATGCCACGAATACTCGCTAGTATTCGATATTCGGCATTACTCGACTTTTTTATTCCTCGAATACCGAAAAATAACTAGTATTATTCGAAATTCGACGGATAGTGAAGAGGTAGAGTAAGAAAATAATGAACAGAAAACTATATACTTCAAAATAATCAAGCTTTAATTAAATAAGTACATGAAAAGGGTTGCTAGCATTTAAAAGTAATTACGAGACTGATTTCTTTAACTTCATTGTTTTCTTTTCTCATAACCTTAGAAACATTTTAGATTACACTTAAGTTGTAAGTTGATTGGTAAGTTCAAGCGTGATATTATTATTTGATAACAAATATATTATTTTTAATTTTCCTTTTTTAGGGCGAGTAGTTTGACTATTCGCCATAGGGAATGGATACCAATCGGTATTCGACTATTCGCTATACCAACTATTTGCGGCACCTGTAGTAGGGATTTAAGAACAAAATTAAAATCGTGAAATTACGACTTAACCCTTATACTTTTTTATCTAAAATAGATGTTTTTATTTACAGGTTTCACCGCAGAAGGCAGTTTTGGTATAGAACGGACCGATTTAGAGCAAAATAAGTGAAGAAAACAGAAAATGTAAACGGTTGCTAGTGAGTAATCATAGCAACACCCTTAGTATTTCTATAGTTGCTCACTAGGAACCGTGAAAAATATCCACTACCACATACGAGGGCGACATTGAAAGTTTTTAGAAATGGCCACTTGTAAACGATATAATAAAAAAATAAGTTCAAATTTTGAAAATGGAGCTCTTTGCCAATATTATTGGCTGTGTTTGGCAGAAAAAAGCGCTAGGAAGCGCTTGTAAGCAAAATGGCGATCGTAAGCGGTAAGCGTTGTCAATTGGTAAATAGCTATTTTCTTCTAGACACTAGTTTAACCGGGGAACCTAACCTAATTTAAATATATGCTTGTAAAGTATTCATAATAAAAATTTACCAATCGTGAATTTTTAATAACATGTATAATATGTTTATCCATGTCATTACATTACTTGAAACTAATTGCACAAAACAACTTATAAACTCTACTCCAAACAAACAAAATAAATAAGCAAAATGGCGGATTGTGTCAGCGCTACTAAAGTTAGCAAACGTGTCCTGGCCGAAAACTGTATAGTTTCGCCATTTTGCTTTCAAGCGCTTCCTAGTGCTTTTTCTGAATTTTATTAATTTGTCATTTGTTTACGATTTGGCGGCAAATTGAAAATTGTCTGTGTTACGTCAGCATGAATTTAACGCGAGAAAATATTCGTACAATGATTTTTTATGACTTTGGATGTCATTTAAGTCAATAAGAAAGTTATGATAGACTTCGATTGATCTTTCACGATAAGGCTCCATCTCGTGCCACTGTTTACAACCAGTTTAATGAGTTTAAACGTTGTCGCACTAATCTCACCGATGATCTGAGTGAGGGACGGCCTTCTACGGCGGATGCTGAAGACAACGACAGTGTTGTGCGGCGTATGATAGAGACTAACAAACTTACACACTTATCAGCAGATTCGCACAAGCTTAGGCACCGGTATGGTCAAGTATACAAAATCCTCCATGAACATTTAGCGGTCAGCAAGATTTGTGCCCGGTGGATACTCATAATTTGACAGAGGCCCAAAAACTCCGTAGTGTTGATTGGTGTCGTGAAATGGTTTAAAAATTTAACGGAGGTGACTTAAATGCTGCGTTCGACATACTTACGGGTGACTAAAGCTGGATTTATTGTTATGATCCTGAAACTAAGAGAGGAGTCTACTATCTGGGTGTTTCCTACCGAGGAGGGCAGTGCTTTTCTCATCTGTTCCATCGGATGCAGCGATGTATTGACGTAAATGGACACTATTTTGAAACGATATAATAAAACTAATAACTTGCAAGTTTATTCGGTTTTCTAAGAACTTATTTTTTTTACTTTTTCATTGTCACCCCCGTATTGTTCCGTGAGTGTCTTAAGAGGTGTCAGAGGGAAATATACATGAACATGGCCAGCAACGTCTTCCTGATAACGACTCAAAATTATAAAGCAAACTGCGGTTGCCAACCCGCTCGCCAACCGAGGAAACTTCGGCAAATATCCTTCCTATGAGATAATCTATGGGGGAGGGCTCTGTTTAGCTTTAGACTTTTACAGGCTATAATTGATGAATGGCTCACTAACAAAACAAACAAATGCTTCCATGCTTTGGGCACGTAGAAAGAATTAATGAGGAAAAAGTGACAAGGTAAAGTTATGCCGCGTAAGTGGAGGAGTCGACAAAGGACATAACTAAGGTACCATTAACCGTTGAATGTATACATAGGTATTTTTGATGAAAAATTACACATTATAGAAGATGTCCAACATAATATGCCAGTAGAATGTGTCAAATATCAAAGGTAAAGGGAGAACCTGGTGCGAACATTTTATATTATTTTTTGTGAAACGGGTTAGTTTTTGAGTATACTTGCGGAGTCACGTTAACACACAACACGTCAACACGCGGCGTTAGCAAAATCATTAGTTTCCGTATTTTTACCACATTAATTCGCCTTTTCCAAACATCTACTTAGGATTTGTGTAACAGGAACAAGGTATGTTACGATAAGGCTGACATATCCTTGTAGGATAAAAGCCTTTTTAATTAAAGATACATAATAGGAAAGCTTTTGGCGTCTGTTAACATTCGAGGAATCCACCGGGTGGCCACCTTTTTGAATTTTAACGTACGTACAGAAGCGCTCAAATAAAAGCATGCTCATAAGCGTGCTTAAAACGAGCCTGCTCTGCAAATGTTCACATTTGCCAGCAACAAGTAATAATGTCCTCCAGATCGAATTTCGGTCACGGCGGCCAGTTTCAACGGAGACTAGCCATCAGCGCAGGCACAGGTGCACTCTCTGTTCCCTCACTCCCATAGTCCGATGTGACGGTAATTCGATCAGATGCAAGACCTACGGCGTCACGTGCTTTTTGAAGCATCGATAATTTCTTGATTTCGGGATGCTACTGAGTATTTCTTGACAGAGAAACCCAATGACTAATTATACATAATGGTGACGTTCGCCAATGCGGCAAAGTAAAGTTACAGCCGGTTAAACGTCCCACGCTAGGCACAGGCCACCTCCCTCTTCTGAAAGGGTTTTAGGGCGAGGAAGTATCCGTTGCGCTGCCCCAATGCGTGTTGGCGGACTTCACTTTGAAATATATTTCTTTTAATTTCTTAGACATGCAGGTTTCCTCGTTGTTTTCCTTCACCGCCGATTAGAACATAAAATTGCAATTTCATTGGTGCCGTTTGGGATCGAACCCGGGTTGCTCGCGTAACCTAAAGATTTAGTAATGTAGAGACACTGTTTCAGATTTATATATATATATATATATATATATTCATGGTTGCTCTCTATAATATATATTGTTGGTGGAAATTAAAAATAAATAAATTAAAAGAAATACAATTTCATTACAGAGGCGAAAAAAGAAAAGAAAAAAGTTGTCGATGTCCATTTTGGATTCATTTCATTTAATCGATTATTAAACTTATATCCTGATCCTATAAACTATATTCAAAGTTCGATTATAGCACTGCAGAATAGTACAAAATTCACAGCCATTTGGTTGATAGCGCTTGCAGCAGATGGCGCTATAATCATCTCGTTTATCCATACGACTAAGACCAGCGACAGGCAGTATAGCCAAGGGACACTTGACACCGCGATTTTCAATCCGTTTAATCCGGCTTTACTATTAATGCTAATCCTTCCTACAACGTTACCATCATCATCATAACATTCAGCCTGCGGCAGTCCACTATTGGACATAGGCCTCTCCCAAGGCGCGCCACGTAGCCCGAGCTTCGGCTTCACGCATCCATTTGCTGCCAGCCGCCTTGCGCAGATTGTCTCTCCACCTATCCATGGGGCGTTGGGCACTACGTTTATCTCAACGTGGTCTCCACTTTATAACACGATTATTCCAACGTTAGAAGCTCTTTGATTTCTAACTTCGAAGAAAAATATTATTCTTTAAACACCAGCTAGTTCGTTTTCAAAAACTTGTATCATACCCAGATAAGCTTAATAAAAAAGCTGTTAGTTAAACACACTAACCTTCCCGGTCTATGTTCTAAGAACGAACTAAATCATAAAAAGTCGTGTATACTCACTTCGGATGTGTGCGCTGTGGAGGAACATAATCCAGGGCTGAGCAGACTTGAAGTAGGGGTTCGTTCCGGCGAAGCGCACAGCTCCGGCGCCGACTGCACCGGCCCCGGTCTAGTACTCGCTGCAACCTGCGTCGTAAGCTGTACGTTATGTATCGATAGTTCGTTTGACAACTACGTGAAGGTCAGGGTGACTTGATCGGGGAAGGATCAGGCTCGCACAGAATACGGACAGAATAATACTAAATAAATATAGCATAATATTGCTGTGTTTTGTATTATTCGAGAACGTATGTGAACCGAAAACCATTTTCTGTTAATGAAGCATTTCATCTAAGTCCTCAGGAATGACAACGAATCTGCATATTAATTCTTAATCAAGAATAGATATAGATGTCTCGTCGTTCACTTACCATCGGGTGTACTGTGTGCTCGTTTCAATGCAATGTTTGCCACATGTCAAATAAAAAGTATTTAAATAACATGAGGTTATCGACTCATTTGTGCAAAAACACAATAGGAAAGTAAAGCTTATGTAAGCTTTACTTTACTTTTCGTGCTACAACCGTAATATAGTTGCAGCGTGGCTTTACCACGTATAATTACTAACCTATGTGGACTAGAAATAAGTTCATTCGTTACTCTAATAATATACAAAAAAATACCTTGGTCTCCCCGTGCTACAAAGCAATGGAAACGTCACAAATTTAAAATAACTAATTTCATCTTATAAATCCGTAAAAACAAGATTTGTTTAAAAGTATTCTAATTAAAAGGCGGCGAAATTCTAGCCAAAGTAGGTAAAAAGATTAATTCCTTTTTTTAAATTGAAGCGTAGATTAGCGGCTTAATACTGTTGTGTTTCGTATGGTGAGTGTAGAGGACCGAAGACCTTTTTTTATTGGAAACGAGGCATTCCATCTTAGTTCTCAGGAGTGAAAACGTATCTGCGTTTTGATTCTTAAACGGGAATAAATTTAGATGTCTATGTGACATAGCATCCACTTACTATCAGGTAGACTGTGCGCTCGTGTGTCACCCTTACTCTATTGTTTTGAAAAAACGAGCAGGATCAGCTAATAATTAAAGGAAGTTAATAGAATATAATAATTTTTATTCAACACAAATTAGAAGAATACTTATTGAAAGTGATTTATGCTTTTACCACTGGTTCGGAAAAACCTTAGTGCTGGGAAAACCAGCGAAAAACTTGAGCGTGAATACTTTTTTTGTGAACATTCATTTACAATTTAATATGTAGTACAAATATAAAAACAGTTATAATAAGATCACTCACCTGTGCTTGAGGCTGAAATGATTCGCTGAGGTACTGACGCACTTGACTCTTCTGCTTCTGGATCACGTGATACCTGGTGGGGTTCTCCAGAACTGTTCGCACCTGAAGAGTACATAAAGAAAAATTTTTGAAAAATTTTAATCCACAATAGTTGTGTAAGAAACTCCACTAGCACATATCATTCTGTGACTGTCGTAAAAGGCGACAGAGGGAAATGATTTCTTATATTTACGCGACCAATACACATTTGTCACCATATATTCATCATCCCTTCACAAGTCTATTGCTGAACATAGGCCTCCCCCAAGTAATGCCACAAAGTACGATCCCGAGCCACTTGCATCCATCCTGCATGTCTTACCAGGTCAGTCTCATTTTCATCACATTAAATGAAACCATCTTTCTTCTAATAGTTCTGTTGCGTTTAATTTTGTCTTTATAATTCCCAACTTTTCGGGTGCTCTACAGCACCCATCACGACTGGTCACATTTTCAAAAATACGCCATTATTATCACTTAACTAAGATACATAGATTTTTTTCTTATTTTTACCAAAACAGTTATGGGTTGGTCTCTCACTCGGTACGGTACGCTTTTCGTTAAGTTTTGAGATATTCTGAATATATAGAATAGAATCATTGTTATTCAGTATAGATCACATGTTATTCTTATTGAAAGTCATTTTTTAGTTTTACCACTGGTTCGAAAAAAAACCTCTGTCCTGGTAAGAACAACAGGAAACCCAAAGGGACTTTTTTTAAAGCATAATTGACAATATCATATTTACATCGTTATGAAAACATTTAGTAACGGCATGGTTACCCTGATCACCTCATTCTCAGGGGTTACCATCAATCATGTACTCTTTAGTAGTATAATAACCCCACTAAACAAATTTTTAATAAAAATTTTAAACCTTAGGATAGATAAGGTCTGCATATTTTCCGGGTCTTTGTATATAATGAATACAAAAGGTGTACATAATACTTAGTACATTCCTAGTCAATCTATTTGCGTGTTTTTACTTGGAGACTCTCGATTGCCACGATCTTATCAGTTTGTACAGAGACGTTGCTTACTTTTTGCCTAGCCTGGCTATCAGTCACATGGTTACATATTTGTGTTCTTTCATAACTAATAGCTTCACGTGTTTTTCTTCGTATTACGTTAAATATTTTATTTCTTGTTTTATTGGCTTTTAGTTTAACTAAATATTTATTCTCCGTTCCAATAGTTCCAAGCTTATCGACTGTGTAGTGTAGCACCCATGGTCGCTATGGATGCTGTAAAGCACCCGAAACGTAAGTTTAAATTAAACGCGACAGAATCCGTAAAATAAGTTCCATTTAGAAGGGAACGAAACACGAAATGTCAGCATTTTTCTGCTATCAACTCCAAATGGTAAAAGCCTGTGGTTGTCTACTCGCCTGCTTAGCAACAATGACAAATTTTCCTCCATAAAACAATATGTGGGTTAGGTCTATATTCAACAGTGGACTTATGATGAGATGAAATGAATAGTTGAATGAATGAATGAAATATACTTCTCTAAGTGCGGCGACTCTACGGTGCATCCTGCTAAGTAAGGACGTAGCTGAATAATACCCAAAAATCTATCCAAACTAGCGTCCTACAGACAGTAACCGGCAGCGGACAGAAAAAGAATATTTCCGAGTGGAACGGTTGATATATGTGGCTCAGATAGACGATTGATACATGTGCCGATTTTTGTGGTAATTTTCACAGGGACGGTAAGTTTATTCAGTAATGGACTTGTGACCTGTTTAAATGGCGTCGACAAAGCAACGTCCCTTTTGACCATTTATTATTTGATTGACTGGTGAAAAGCTATCGTATCATATAGCCTTCTAAGCAATTAAGGCTATAGTTTTTGAGTTATAAGAAGGTGACCATATTTACAGAATGACCATATTACCCTCACGTACGTATAGTTATTAAGAGGAGTATTACAAAAAAACGCGAAATTTCAAGGTTTCCTCGTTAAAATTATACGTTTTCCGTTTGTTGCTTGAAATAAAAATTACTTGCTAAAAATAGTTCGTTTTCGTTCTACTACAATAAGCTCAAGGCAAATTTTGGATAACTTAATTATTTATTTAGTAATAATCATTCAGTCTGTTATTTTTTACAGATATAATATTATATCTAGAATCCATCTTACAGGAAAAATTCTAACGGATATTAATGAAATTGTTAAAATAAAATTGAAGTAACACATCTCCATATATCTCCGTCACAGCGGACATGTGGACCAGTGACGCTTTCTCACAAATCAATAATTTTATAAGACTTACTGGCCATATTGTCAATGAAGAGTTCCAGCTCAAATCTTACTGTCTGGAAATGTGTCCTTTTGAAGGTGACTTACATTCAGGAAAAAATATTGCCCACAATATGCATATGATGATTCTGGATTGGCAGCTGTTGGATAAATTTGCAGCAGTTGTAGCGGACAACGCACGGAATATAGTTAAAGCAAATGATGAGCTCGATCTAAGTCTTAAACATATTTCTTGTTTGGTGCACAGCATTCAATTAGCGCTGATAAAAAGTTTGTTACACTTGTAAGTATCCTGTAACACGGTCAAGTTAGACTTCGTTCTTCATATTTAAATATTCAAAATTCAAAACATCCTCTGCGTTATAATGTATTGCTGTATAATTTTTTTAAATATCTGTGAATATTTTGTGTAGTGGCAGTTTAACAAAATCCACGACATCATTTTGTTCTAATGGGATTTAAAAAGAAGGATGTTTCAAATTCTAGTGATCTTAGCGAACAGGGTTGCCAACCTAAGCAGCCATTGTGTGTGTTGTTAGTACAAGAACGAGTAATTGCCATTACCCGACCCTGCACGTTGCCAAATGCTCCCTATTGAGGACTTAGGGTGGCCTAAGGACCACCCCAGCCGTAACTTAGCCTACTGTTACATTATAAAATACGTTATATTGGATCGGAAATGGATCGAATTTTAAAAACCATATACGCAACATTACAAATGTGACACGTTGGACACGTAGGATGGTTGTTCCTTGTACAAAAGCGTGAATTCTCCATGCACGCTGAACGGCCCGCCCCGCTCCGCTGGACACTCATCTCTCAATATTTTCACTTATTCCGTATTCAGCTTGATATTGTTATACAAAAGCTCTAACTCTGACCTGCAATACTTGCGGCGGTAACTCGACGTGTGGCGTAATACGTGGCACGTCCGTCGGACTCGACTTCTTCTTGTCTTCGGCATTCTCCTTCGACTGCCCCTGTTGTGCCTGAAAAAGATACACGCATTTTTTTATATTTTATTTAAAAAACTAAGCGATTATGTCAAAAAAATATAGTTGCAAGACAATTCGATGGCAGAGCCGGACGTCTTGCATGTTTAACTCATTAAATTCTTTCATATGATAGCATACACGATGGTGCAACAATCAGATATACAAAATAAAAATCTGTTAAGGTAATTATCAACTATAAATTAGATTAACGAAATAATGTCCCTTAGACCGAGTTTCGGTCTGTACTCCTGTACGGGACTCCTATCCCGTACAGGAGTGCACGAGTGTCTGCGCAGGCGCACAAGTGCACCCGACACGACCGGAGAGAGATCAGGCGCAGGACCAACGGCTTTACGTGCTTTCCGGGGCACGGGGGGGGGGCACCGCCAACTTCCTGACTCGCGGCTACTGCCGAGAATTTCATGACAGAAAAACCCAGTAAGTGATTTTGGCTCGACCCAGGATTCGAACCCAGGAGACCTCATCAAAGTCAAATGGTACGTAGAAATAACTCCCACACTGAAATTGGTTGCATGTACCTCACCTGCTGGTATTTATAAAACTGTAAAAAAAGTTACTTATTTATATTGAATTCGGTTGTACATTTTTTTTTAATTTTTACCACTTGTTTATACATTCATTAATTACAGGTTATCAAAATTCCAGTCAGCCACAATGACCTACCGCACCGATTGCCTCATCTGCCATAGTTACCACGCTTGGCAGGTGGATTGGCAACTGTAGTATTGTTATTATGTTGATTTGTAATAAAAAATACGCTGTTGTTCATCTTCTATTTCATTTCCTTTTTTCGCGTCTTACGACACTCACTAGATGACTTACTTATTCCGCCATTATACGGTGAACTTTTAGTTGAAATAATATCAACAATTTAAAAATCGTCGCCTTAATTAAACGCAAGCGAAGACACGGGTAGCCTAAGCTAAAGTGGCCATGGACCGGCCATATAGCTCGAAGAACCGACAACCGATGGTAAAGAAAGGTTCTCTAGTGACAGCCTCGTACCGGTGGACGAAGTGTACAGCGTCCAAGAAATCGGAGGACACAGGTGGCTCAGGTTCGTGCTTTGTGGCATTTCTTGAGGAGGCCTATGTTCAGCAGTGGATTTGTGAAGGGCTGTAACGATGATGATGACGATACTGATGTAGCCGTGGGTGTTAGTTTACATAGTAAATTATATTACTTATAAGTTACGCAAACATTTCAGTATACCACACGCAATATTTCTTAAATTAAATAGTTTCACGTATCACTAACTGATTTATGGTCTATTAAATATAATGTAACGAGAGAGATAATCCTGAATATGTTTAAAGACTGCAGACTTCCTGGAGTGTCTGTGTTTCGCGTCATCTGTATGTTTTTTCACGCGATTTTAAATAATTTATTTTTATAGGAGAGGGGGCAAACGAACATGCGGTTCACCTGATGTTAAGTGACTACCGCCGCCCATAAACAACTGCAACACCAGGGGAATAGCAGGTGCGTTGCCGGCTTTTCAGAAAGGAATAAGCTCTTTCTTGAAGGACCCCTAGTCGTATTATTTATTTTTTTGTATTATTTATTTATGTGTAATCGTTTATTTATGAATGTAAGGCTTTATTCTCATAATAGTCAAATTAGTGTAACTACGTAACAATTTTCTGTACTGGAACGTTTACGTGTTGAGTCAGGCTTAAAGAGCACCATCACGCAAATTTGACTCGTCATCGTATCATTATCATTACAGCTCTTCACAAGTCCACTGCTGAACTAAGGCCTCCCCCAAGTAATACCGCTAAGCATGGTCCTGAGCCACCCGTAGTTTAACTGTCAGAATAAAATAAAACTCACCTGTAATGATTCTCTACGTAGTTGCTCCTGGGCATGCTCTCGCATCAACTGTTGCTTCAGCTGGGTACGTGAGGTTGGCGTCAGGGTTTTGAATGTGGGAGGACTGGAACAAGGAGACAGTTGACCAGTTAGTTACAGAGAACGACTATATTATAAATTTATTATATATTACTAGCTGGTAACAGCGTTGCTGCCGCAGAAGAAATAATTGAAGAAATATCGTTTTAAATTTGGAAGAGTTATATTGCTTAATTAGTAATGATAAAACATTCATTGAAATTGAATGACATATTATAACCTTCAAATAAATTTGTCACGCCACCTAGGGTAAGTAAATTGTACGCCATACATCCAAGATACGGGATTATCTTCTTGGAGAATTCGACTGACAGGGAATTACCTTTGAAAGACCAAAAACGATGTATTAGGACCATTTTTAAGCTGAAGCCAACTGATAGTTGCAAACCCTGTTTTATAACATATATAAATATTGACATTAGCATCTCTATACATTTTAAAAATTTCCATGTTTAGTAAATGTAATCGACACTTATTTCCACGTCTATCAGACATAGTTAGTCGCAACAGTCGCGATGATACTATCATGTTTTCAGATGCATGCGAAAAAGTGTTTTCTGTAGGGCCACTTTACTATACAGAGCAGAATGTCCATGTATTAAATAATAAGTTGAAATTATATTTAGAACGCAAAGATTAGTATAGAATATTGGAATTTTTGAATTACAAAATTAAAATTTTATGTAAAAAGAAATTCCATTACTAACATATAATATTACCTGACATAACAAGTAATATTACCTGACATTTAGTTTTAATTTATTGTCAAGATTTATTGATAAAATTGTTAAAATTAGATTAATACGTTTTGACGTGATGGTTACGTTTTTACATGGTAGAGCCACATGAGTAAAGAAACTGACACTCTTTACTCTGTGATAGAGCTATGCTGCAGCCATATTAGTGGTATAGATGTAGCACGAATGGGCCTGCTCGACCAGAGAAGGGCCACGCTCTCGCAGAATACTGGCGTAAAATAGCAGCTCCACGCTGATGTGTTTCGCATGGTGAGTATAAAAAACCAGAGACCCTTTTTACTGGAAAAGAGGCTTTCCATTTTAGTCCTCACGAGTGACAACGCATCTGCATTTTGATTCGTAATTAAGGCTATATATAGATGTCTACGGGCCACAGCAACCTCTTAACATCTGGTGGACTGTGTGCTCGTTTCTCACTTCTATCCTACGTAAAAAATTAATTTTCGATTGTAACCTATTTATTAATATTTTCATTGATTTATACATTTGTACGCCAGAAAGGCCAAGCATAGTTGATATTTTTAATATATCTGAACAACCTATAACCTATCTAAACAACTTTAAAAAGACTCAATGAATTTTTATCAACGAAAATGGCCCCTTGATTTACTTAACATTAATTATGATAGTGAGACGGCTAGTGAAACCAAAGCAGTAAAGGTCTTTATATTGACAACAACTTAAAGTGGGAGACTCATACAGAATATATTTGCAAAAAGTTAAACCAATTTGGATACGCTTTACATGTATTAGTCAAAGTAGTTAATGAAGATGCTTTACGGACGGTATATCTCGGCTTCGTATCTTCTACCGAGCGCTACGGTATAATTTTCTGGGGCAATGCTACAAGGCGCGAAGATATATTTAAAGCACAAAACAGTGTGTACGTGCTATTTATTGCAAGTATACCGAGTACAGAAAGCTGTAAACCATAATTCAAGAAAATTAAGTTATTGAAATTTCCCGCAATGTATATTTATGACGTTGTGACATTTGTAAAAATTAATCCTGAAATATTTAGTGATTACGTAATAACAAACAATCGACGTAAAAATAAAATTCATACAATTTCATCAGAGGCAGTTTTACATAGAAAAAGCGTTTTCGGTACATTACCTAAAATCTATAATAAGGTTCCATCTACGTTTCATGAAATTGAAAATATTCATAAATTTAAAAAAGAATTTAAAACACTCAATCGATGAATATTTAAGTGACGCATCAGTAGACATATTATAATGACATTGCATGAAATATAATTCATTTGACATTCGATTAGACTATAT
>DWHP01002283.1:0-14665 GCA_018247895.1 Parnassius honrathi
GTCGTGTTTGTGTACGCGGTCTCTGTGTTTTACAAGTGTTTAATTCGATCGTCCGAGTTCGGCCGTTGTCGCCCGAGCAAACTTCGGCCGATGACGGATTTGGTGTATGCGAAGAGTTACAGGCATCTTCTTTAGCCGACAAACGGGTGAGGTTCACTCTCTTGAGTGTTTTTCCTCTTCCTATCTCATTCGTTAATTTTTTCCAATGTTCAGTTGACTACACGAAGAAAATATATACCTCCTCTAGCAACATAAAAAAAGATTCTGTACAATACTCAGCGGCCGAGGTTCCCACCAAATGCAATGAATAAGCTGCAGAAGGAACAAACATAGCATATTGTGCTTGTTCTTGAATATTAGCTTGTAATCCATTGTAAATCCCTGACATGTTAGAGGCATTATCACAAGACTGACCAGGGCAATCTTTGAGATTAATGTTTAACTTTTCCAGCTCTATAGTAATGAAATCAAACATTTCTTGAGCCTTGTGTCCTACAGAAGGCAAGAATGTAATAGATCTCTCACATGGTTCTCCGTTATCTGAGGCATATAGTATCACAAGTGTTAGCTGATCTACATGTGCTACATCCGTTGGAGAATCCAAAAAAAGAAGAAAGAAAAGTACTTTATTTTTTATCTCATCATTGATGGATATCAGTACTTTTTCAGCTATTAAGTAAATGAATTCGTCGCAGACAGTTTTCGAAAGGTAGTTAGTTGTTCCTGATCCGTGGTTTACATGTTTTTCAATGGGTTTGGTTAGTAATGGGTCAAACTCCGCTATTAATTCTAGAAACATAATGTAATTTCCACTGTGCTGGTCACCAAATTTTTCATTACTGCCTCTTAAAGCGAGACCTCTAGAAACTAATCCTTTTATTACAGCAACAACCTTCTATAAAATGTTCTTCCGGTAAGAAATTTCTTCGTTAAGTTGCGCAGTTAAGGAAGATTGGATATTGTTTTGAATCAAACCCCTTGCTTCTAAAGCGAGAATGCAGGATTTATGATTTAGAGAGTTTTCGTGTTGAGCTACTCGAACTTCTGCATTCTTCCAATCATTGAATCCATCCTCGTCAAACTGTGTTCTGTTTGCAATAGATCCAAATGCCAAACAGGATCTACAGAATACGGAGCCTTTGCTTTTCGAATAGACGAGCCAATTCCTTTCTTTAACTTCATTATTCTTCATTTTTTCTGTAAAATATATTTTTTGGTAAATAACGTCGATGATCGGAATACATTCTCGCACTTTTTGTGAAATCACAGGATTTGTTTCGTTTGAAACCATTTCTTGCAGTAATATCTCTCATTAAATCGTATTTTTTCACATAAGGCTGGATCTGTGTTTAGTTTTATGGTTGATTCAATTTCAATAAACGTCGCAACAATAGCCATTTCTTCGCTGTCTGACTTTATATTACTGCCAATTGCTGAAGACCTTTCGATGTCAGAATCAGGAGGATGAGCAGATTTTACTGAACATGACTGATCCAACTGATTACGATGATATAGACTCAACCTCAATCGGAATAGAACCTTGTTCGTATTGATTTTCCTTATTACTACTAGTCCTCGAGTTATCTTGTGCAATACGTAAACTCTCGCTGCTGTTTTCACTTTTAAAAAGATTCTATTTTCCTGGTCTTTTGGAATGTATGATCTTGTTCATCTTTTTTTATTATGGCCTTTTTCCTGTACTCAGCGTCACTAAGTCTCTTACTTCCATCACTCATTTTTCGACGGATTGAGAATGCTATATATTATAATTATCAAACTGTAAAAAGAACACAATCTATACATAAATTACGTGTCACGTTGTTTGTCCGCGAAGTGTGATGTCCGTGTGCAGTTTGGTCCAGCTTGAGAGATAGGATAGTTTTTTTGCCCATGAGTGACCCACAATTTTTTTTTGCGAATGTAAGGATTTTTAATAGGACATGACAAAGGGTCGTCGAAAAACGCAGAACAACGTCTGTCTGGCAAGCTAGTAGTCTATATAAACGTCATCACGATCGTTTCAGCGGTTTAGCCGTGAAAGTATAATAAACAAGCAAACAAATTCAGATTTACATTTGTAATAATTTGGTTGGGATTTAATTGCAATATGTGAAAAACCTCTATCATACAATGTCATTAATGTGTGGAACCTCTTATATAATTTATAGGTTATAAGAAAATATAATACTTATTTTCGAGAAAAAGGCTCATTAATATACCTACACCTAAAATCTTGCCGAAATATTTTAGTTCCCGCGCCTAGAACTTCCAGGTCAATCAGACTAAAATTTTCTTAGCTACTTATATATTTCTTTAATTTGGCTGGAAATTAGTCATTAAAGTGAAAGATACTTTAACGGTTTAAATTGCCGTTTACATAAAGTGTAACACATAAGGAAATACATAATAAGTATTTCTACATTTTTGGATTCTACATTTTCGCGGGGCTAACCGCAACCACGGAAGCTGTAAAACATAAAAGCAACCGAAACGTCGGACTCAAAATAATATAAAAATGTAGAAATACATAAATAAACCACCAATCTGAAACTATCTTTCATTTTAATGTCTTTTCATTTTTATTTAATGAGTGTTAATGACAAAATATATTAGAGTACAGCAAACTATTGTGTAGCACTTACCTATGTCAATAAAAACTAAAGCTTAACAATAAATTATATTGAGAATTACTGTGATTTTTTATTCAGTAGTCGTTACGTATTTTGTTTAGGTAAGTAGAGTAGGTATTAAAAGACAAGACGACGAGAGTGTAGCGTGCGTATGCAGTTGACGCTAGCAAAACAAAACACTGGCGCGGGCGTTGGGCGTCGGGCGCAGACGGCGCGGAGAGTGCAGGCTGGAATCGGGGGTTTTTACGTTGCCACTGCCGTTCGCCTGCCTCGCTGCTCTCATCTATCACTCACGCGATAATGTAGGTTCCGATAGGAATGAGTTTTTATAGAGATTTTCAGAGTTTAAAAAAACCACGGAAAACTAGTGAACGTGTTTGACTTTTATCCTCTGAAATCGAGTGACCCTCCTCTGAAATCTGCCGCCCCTAGGCCGCGGCCTATACGATCTATTTATAAATCCAGGACTGGGTGTATGTATGTATGTAAGTTTGTATTTATGAGTATTTTGCGACTTCTGATTTTGAAGTGTCAAGTGTCCATAATGCAATTTTTTTTTTAAGATTCGTCTTATCTCCGCAGTGTCATAGACTACGTTTTATGGCAGTAAACCAATAGGACGCTTAAGAAATATACAAACACGGTGTTTGTCCGGAATACTTTGTTGCGAATTTTTAAACTTTATACTGTGTGTAGATCATTTATTTGTTTATGATAAGGATCACTAGTTTTTAATTACAAATTTGTGACTTATAAGCTTATAAGTAACTTTATTAATTTCACTTTATAGTTCGTAAGCGATTTCAAAAACGGTCATCATTCAGTGTGTATGATATTGAAATATTTTCTTTTTCGTTTCTACAGTGTAATATAAAAATACAGATAAATATGTGGTGTTTGTTGCAGGACTACGTGCCGGACCGGCTGTCGGAGCTGGCGGAGGCGCTGGCCAACCCGATCAAGTACCAGAGCGAGCTGGACAAGCGCGAGCACCAGCTGGCCGTGCTCACCGACGACACGGACGAGCCGCCCGCGCCCGACGACGCGCCGCACCTCGCGCCGCGACGACCAGCTTCGGTCTGTTCACCCTTCAATCTTATTTTTAACGTAAATACTCCTTTGAATTTGTTTCCATAGTGAGAGGCGATTCAGAAAACTGACGATAACAAAATCGTGCGATATATCGTTGCAGTTGCATATATATCACCTACATCCAATATTTAATTACACCACTCAACTGCTAAAGGATCAAAGAATTCTTTACATTGAGTGAGGACTGCGACGCGTTGCGCGTGGCGAAGGAGAATCGCTGCCATTTTGAAGCTGATTCGTTACGGACACGTATTTGAATGAAATACACGGCTGTGTTACCGCACGAGACATGCGCGTACGGCTCACCCGATGCCTAGTGATCGCTGCCTTGGTCTAGTGGTAGTAAACGCAATTGCTGATCATGAGGTCCCGGATTCAAATAATGGGTCTAAAATCAGTTATTAAGTTTTTTGTGAAGAAATTCTCAGTAGCAGCCCAGAATCAGAAAATTGGCGGTGTCTCACCCCCGTGCCTCAGAAAGCGTGTAAAGTTATTAGGTCCTGCGCCGTACCTCTCTCCGGTCGTGTTGGATTACCGTCCCATCGGACTATGAGAGTGAGGGAACAGAGAGTGCAGCTATGTTTGCGCATACTCTTGGTCACTATAATCCTGTCCTGCGCGGATGGCTAGTACCAGTTGGACGCCGTGACTGAAATTTGGTCTGCAGGACATTAGTGATTGCCGTCGTCTAAACACTAAAGGAATTGTAGGAGCGTTGCCAGCATTTTAAAAAACAGAAAGCTCTTCCATCAGTCGTATCGGTTCGGGAAAACAGCCGATGACAGTAAAATTCACTTTGTGTTTGGGTGGCTGAAAATTTTCGATGAAACGCACCGTGTGAGACTGCCAACCAATGAGATGTGTATAAAAACTTCATCCACATCGAACCACATCGAATGGATTTTGTAAACAACATTTTATTATACATGACTTGAATGTTAAATTGTTTTTGAAACATCATTCATTCACCAATGTCCACCGCAAAACATAGCATTCCTTTAGATTTCCTCATATGCCATTGTAGTCACGTTGGATAGGCGGACTGGAAACCGCAGTTTGTTTATTTTGTAGTTGCTTCGTTCCACTTTCGCCCCTTACGACGCCTACCGTACAATACATGGTAGTGGACATTCTTACACCGACACCACTACGCGGCAAACCTACATTTAAAATTAAACATATTAAGTCGTCATATTTTGTAAAACCTCTATATTGGTTTATAGTTTTCTTTTTCATGCCCATTCTACAGGAATGTGACAAACGAATCGCTTTTGAAATATAGTAACCGAACATTGCCCACACCCTTTTCGAAAAGGATTGCCCACACCCTTTCAGAAAACGCATTTGCATTTAGATTTGTAACCGGTAATGTAACTATGATAATGACCGTCTATAGGCCACAGTGTTCACTTACCAGCAGGTTGACTCTGTGTTCATTTATCACGCTTACTTATACAAAAATGTCACCGTTGTATTTTCACTGTGGGCACTGACCTCTTTATATGAACTGGCTATAAACCGTGACATAATGAGGCGATTTGGTTTTTGCCATTTTGCCGCTGACAGCAGAAGTGAGCGTCGTCGGAAATAATAATAGAGATAAGACAGTGTGACAAAATATATCAATTAATACCTAGGACTTAGGCGCAAGTTTTATACCTCATATAAAACCAAGATCGTCGCTGCGTTGTTCTATCTAAGTATTTATTCGTAACTACAAAATGGATTTGGTTCTGGGTTTCACCATTGGATATGTTGGTTCATTCGCGAATATTCAATTAGTACTGGAAAATATTCAACTGGAGTAGGTAACGGGGGTGGAGTAGGGAAGGGGAGTTTATTGTTCACCGTTCATTCAATTATAGTATTATAGGTAACAAATCAGCTGCTGAAATAACGCATATTCTAAATATCATCAGGTCTGTCTATAGACCGAATAAACTATCTAATATATGATAATTAAAGTTAGTTTGTTGGTATTTTATGCGCTAACATACCATTCATCACATTGCGGCAAACCTTTGTCAACTTATTGCTTGCACTTGCCCGAAGGTTATAGGCATAGTACAATCAACTTACAATAAGTGGCGCGCGCATCGTACTGTTTGTTTATTTGAACGTTGTAGATCATACAATTTCAATGAGTGTATTATCATTCCTAATTAAATAATTCAACTCTTCAAAATTTTGAACGATATTTCCACAATTTTTTTATAGGATAAGGGTGACAAACGAGCACATAGTCCACCTGATGGTAAGTGGTTGCCGCGACCCATAGACATCTACATCAATCCTCGATCACGAATCAAAATGCAGATGCGTTGTCATCCGTGAGGACTAAGTTGGAATGCCTCTTTTCCAGTAAAAAGGGTCTTGGGTTCTTTTGCAGTAGCAATGCGCTGGGTACTAGCTAGTAAGATATGTAAGAGAAAAAGATATTATAAACATACCAGTACTCCTCTTTCCTTGTGACTCCACCTTGGCTGCAGCTGTTTAGGGAGAGGACTTTTTTAGTCGCAGCCCACCAACACACATCTTAAGTGGCCGGCCTTTTACTTCAGGCTAGCCATATGGGGTTTTTCTTTTACGTTGGGTTACCAAACCACGGCTACGCAGCCCCCCCCCCCACCACGACAGGGCTGAAACCCGTTCAGGGGAAAGCTGTTATTCACTTAAACCACAAAAGCTCATGCAAACTCACTAAGGCTTTAATAATTTTGCAGCCCAATTTATTACCTAGATATAATCAATTGGTCATATTTAAACATTTAACAAATTTACAAAGTCTTGTAAACGCAGTCATTATCAGGTGACCTTTCTACAATTGGCTAGTTTTTGCAGAAAATAAAGAGAGAAGAAATAAAAAACGTTCGAAATAATCTAATACTTTTTATACTTACTGGTCATGGTACTACTAGAAATATTGTGGGTATACACACTTTTTCAAAGTAGTGCGTTTCTCATATATAATAAAACAGGCGTCTGTGAAGTGTTTTAAATAAGATAATCATTTTGTTTTGGACGCCAATTTATAAGTTTTATGCTTTTAGCTATAGTTTTAGTTTAGGGTCAGTTCTTAATTAATAAATATTTGATAATTATCTGTTTTGTGCGACTTTGGTTGTTAACAGATATTGGTAGAAAAAACATCAATAAGTACTACAGATAAGGAACTCGACAACTCTATTGAATTTTATAGTTTATCAAAACTCAGATAATAAAGGCAAATGTATTGGTAAATACGATTTAACATTAGTAACAATTTTTAGGGCCTAATGTTATCAAATAGTTTCGATTTTTAATAGTAGTTGCAAATTTACTTGTGGAATGTTATCCGATTGCCATACCACTATCCTTTAGGTCACGTTTTACAAATTATGGACATCTCATTATTACTAAAAATAATTCTTACTATGTAAATAAAATAAAGCATGACCCGACTACACAAAATACTTTCATTTTTTCATTTAAAAGTTTAAAATACAGAGACACGATTTGAACACCACAATTAGACAGGCATTGTGTCAATTTTAGTTCCCGGTAAGTTCAATGGCGGCACTTCAAATCGGCACAAACGTTTGTAGGGTATAGCCAGTCCAGCGTACAAGGACGCTTTATTTATACAAGTTTGTATAATAGAGGTCAGTGACCGTGGGGTCATTCTATATGAGTACCTGTCGGAGGAACGGAGTATTTATGTTGGACTTTTATCAGCTAAAATTCCATAGTGCCCTTTCCCTCAGATCCCAGGTTGCGACGAAGTTTCACGCTATACTATTAACTGGCAACTAGTAGTGTAGACCCTGTGCTCATCGACTGTGAATTTAAGATAGACTTTTAAGTTCATGATTGTAATGAAAATACATTTTTGTAAATTGAGTTTTATTGTTAATATTGGTTTGTTCAAAGTTTGTATATTTATTTGTAGATAAAACCGGAGGGTACACTAGACTCAAGTCCAAATAAGGTGGGTATGGGACTCGATATGAGGAAGTCCGTCGACATGGATACCACAGTGCCATCACCCGCACTTACATCTGTTCCTGCGCCGCAGCCATTAGATGATAAGTTTTCGAGAGGTACGTTTTAAGTATCTACAATTATTATTTATTTATTTATCTTTATATACTGAAAACACACCTTCAAGTACATAATGTGTATTTTATAATTTTTATGAGTATGCTGTATCGTACAACACTTCACTACTTTACGAAAACATTTAAGCGCATGACAAGTATGCTGTTTCGGCGCCCGGACCCCACCTCCATGCCCACGCTTCCCTTATTGACGTGCAGTTGTGACTCATGACTCATTCGTATAATAGCTCTTGGCAGTGATAATATATCTATAAGGCTTCTTAAGATTTTCGTTGCTAATTAAGTAGTTTGTTAATTGTGTCGTTGTAGTTACTGTCTAGGCTGTACTGTCGTTGGTCTTGTGGGGCTTAACGCGGCAGCTGATCATGTGTGCCCGGTTTCGAATTGTCCGGGTTGGGTAAAAACTGCTATTGTGTTTTTCTGTTAAGTAATTCTCAATAGCAGTCCGGAATCAGGAAGTTTGCAATGTTTCAACCCCGTGCTTGATTACTCTGCGGTCCTGTTGGATTGCCGTACCATCGGACTATGGGAGTGAGGGAATAGAGAGTGCAGCTCACTCGTGCATTACTGTGCACTCGGGCACTTTAATCCTGTCCTGCTCAGAGCTAGTCTTCGTTGCGACTGGCTGTCGTGATCATAATTCGGTCTACGGGTCATTATTACAAATAAGGGTCCAAAAATCGTACAAAAGGCGATAACGTTTTCCCACCAGTAAACATACTAGTAGTCTAATATTCATAATTTTTGAAAATGTTGTAAATATAACAGAAAATTAGGTCCGTACGTTTTAATTTAAAAAAAAAATTACGTACGATATGAGTCACTAGCATCTAAATATCTTTATTTTTGACTTAAAGACTTCCTCGAGCGTTTTTATTTTTCTTAATTAAACCAAACTGATTTACTAAAAAAGAAAAACGTACCAACCTAGACTAAGGTATATATACTGAATCTAATAAGACCAAAATTATCTCATTTCGTAAAGGTTTAGGGGGATAAAAAGGTTATCGCTCGAAACAATATTTCATTAAAGAAATATAGGCAATTGCTTCCAAGACTTGCAACTGTCTCTATCGCACGATGCGGGTCGGGAGGCAGGGGCATACGCATACTGCTGCAGTTGTGGTTTGTTGTTATTACATGTTGGAAATTTTATCGATATACATATTATATGTATTGAAGGCTACGTGGCGCAGTAGATCAGCAATGAGTTATAGCGCTGAGGGCCGCGGGTTCGAATCCCGCACGGCACAAGTATTTGTAGGGCCTACAAATAATTGTTCCGGGTCTGGATGTTTGTCCTTGTGCAATTTGTGTTTGCAAAAACTGCCTCCACGATACAGGAGAAAGTCCTAGTTTGGGGGTAACGTAAATAAATAATAATTAAAAAGGATATTATAGCCTAGGGAGAAAAAAGTAATATCGAAAAGCTACACAAATAATACCCAGTGGCCCAAAAGCCACCCAGCCGAGCCTCAAGCGCCTCCTTAGCATGCTTGGCCCCCGCCTCGATCGAGTCGTCCTTGAGCGAAAAGAAGTCCGCGAGGCCGGAGTCTAGGACTCCCTGTTCCGCATGCGAGGCCAAAAGCTCTGTGCAAGCCTCCTCCATTACGGCCCTTCGGGCCATGACCGGCTCAAGCCGCTTCTCTAAACTATGGACCCGATCGAGTTGCCCTATCAAGGTGTGGGCATTCGCGGCCCAACGCAGCTCCGCTTGCAGGCAAAGCGCCGATGGCTTGTGCGATGGCATTATTACTCAATACAAATCACTATCAAACCAAATCAAATATGTATGCAATTAGCTTACAAATTCAAATACTACAATTTATTTCCTTGCAATATTGAGCGGAACAAATATTTTAAAAAAAACGCTAATCTCTGTTAACCAAATGACAGCAAACACAGAAACATAAAATCAATACTTAATTTACATAAGCAATAATCAACAGTTACAAATAAGGATGTCAATTTTTTTTTCAATTACACTACACGGCAAGTACACACTACCGTCGGTCAACAAAGATGCCACGCCCAGGCTACCGACCCTTCAGCAATTTAATCTATTATAATTACTCTAATCTATTATAATATTTGACGCGTAGGTACCTAATCCCACACAACACTCCTGCTTGCACAGCCTAAAGGGCGTGGTCATACTTTCTACCCACTAAGAAAAATAATTTCCACAAGTTGTTACTTTTTTATTTATTCACCTACCTAATTAAGTGTAATCTCGAAATCTTTTTAAGTTACAGTCCTTATTCAATAAAGACTAAAATAAAAATACTAAATACCTAATCAATGAAGTCATTCATTAATATTATTTTTTTCATAAGAAGTGTTATTTGTGTACGTTTTCGATATTATTTTCTTCACCCTAGGCTATAAGAATATCTTTTTTGTTTTTATTTTTTTACGTTACCCCCCTCTCCCCACTAGGATTTTCTCCTGTATCGTGGAGGCAGTTTACAAACATAAATTGCAAGAGGACAAACATCCAGACCCGAAACAATTACTAGTAGGCCGTAGAAATACTTGTACCGTGCGGGACTCGAACTATTAACGAATAACTCATTGCTAAGCTACTGCGCCGCATAACCGTCAAATCTATTCATATATGTATATCGATAAAATCTCCAACATAATATAGTATTTAACAACAAACCACAACTACAGCAGTATGCGTATGCGTATGCCCCTGCCTCCCGACCCGTATCGTGCGAAAGAGAGAGTTGCAAGTCTTGGAAGGGGAATACGAAAAGAAAAGTGTGATTTGCAAGATGATGTTGTGACCAGGATTAAGAAAGGAATGCTTCGGTGGTTTGTTCATGTGGAAAGAATTAATGAGGAAATAGTGACAAAAATGTTGCAGAAGTGAACGGCAGAGTCGGAAAGGGACGCCGTATGCGAAAGTTTATCGACTAAATTGGCGATATATTGAAAATGGGCAAAATTAGGAGTACCCTAAACCGACGCTATAGGTATATGGATGTGGTGGAGGCGAGAGAGGTATCAGGATTGTGCCAAATGGAAGTCTGTTGTCTCTGCCTACCCCTCTGGGTGACAGGCGTGAGTGTTTGTGTATGTATATTGTGTATGTTAAAAGTTCTTGATAGATTGTCCAGTGAGCGTGTAAGCATCGAGAAAAAATACAACATATGTTTATTACAAAAAATGGTACTAAAAATCGTAAAAATGAGATCGAATAAAAAATGAATTTCTTACTTTTATGGATAAAAAATATATTTTAATAAACACAAAATTAAACCTTGACTTGGAACAGACATAGGGTAGAAATTGTTAACTTATTATTACGGCGCCTCTACACGTTGGCCAACACAGTGGCGAATGTAATGGCCAATAGCATTGGCCAACGTGTAGAGCGGGTGTTTGGGCTTCATTGGTATGTATTGGAACGATGGCCCACAAGTTGGCGTGAGATCCGTGTGGTGTCGGTTTTTTACAAAAGATCAAAGTATTGTTGGCAGAGTTTGGTCGCCGCGTCCACACGTTGGTTGCGCGTTTAGTTTGCCACAAGCTTATACTAGCTTATGTATGCTACAAGCTCCCAGAGTGATTACACGCACCTGATTTAAATATTATATTTACGCTTTGTAGGGTGGATGCCCCAATTACCAGGCTTTTAGTGCCAATTTCGACTTTAAACATTCCTACTACCTTAATTAGCGCGATTTAATTATTTTTAAACATTTGTTTTAATGGATAAGCTATTTATCAAAAAAAATGAACATTTATTTACAATCACATTATTACGAGAACAATTTTAAAATGAAAAAAATGCAACACGTCGTTTATCCATGTATAAACGACGTGTTAGAGCCATGCAGTTATATTAGAAGTACAGTTGTAGCACGAATGGGTCGGCTCGACCGGGGAAGGACCACTATCTCACAGAATATCAGCGTAAAATAGTAGCTTAATGCTGCTATGTTTCGTATAGTAAGTGTAGAGAACCAGAGACCCTTTTTAATGGAAACGAGGCGTTTCATCTTAGTCTTCACGAGTGACGACGCATCTGCATTTTGATTCGCATTTTGATAGATGTAGATGTCTGTGGCCACGGTAACCACTTACCATCGGGTGGACTGTGTGCTCGTTTGTCACCCTATTCTATAAAAAAACGTCGATTTCTTACAATTTAATCGTGCAAGTTTTCGAATCATCATCATCATTATAGCTCTTCATAAGTCCACTACTGAACATCCTCCTCCACTGACTGCCGCAAAGCATGGACTTGAGCCACCTTCCTTGTCATAAGGTTTTCATTTATGTTCTGAATTATAATTAGTAGCTATTATTAAGTCAGTGTTATTTATATTTATTGCTATTGTTTTTGTCTTTTTTATAAAATAATTAAATTACCAAATAAATTTTAAGGTGTTTTTTATATACTTAAAATGTCTGATAGAAAAGCAAGTACATGTTTTGCTAAACTTTAAAATCAAAACATAATTTTAAAATATAGACGAATCGATTATAACTCCTTTAACTTAAAAATAAGTTAAGTTCTAATTAATGGTATTTATTCCAGTTAATGACACATGTAAAGAATAAATAAAGCTGATCGTGTATCGTGTGTTATAATTCTTTTATAAAAGCGTTACCCCCCCCCACACACACACACTAGGAGTTTCTCCTGTATTGCGGAGGCAGTTTACAAACATAGGACACACATCCAGACCCGGAAAAATTATTTGTAGGACATACAAATGCTTGTCCCGTGCGGGTTTCAAACCCGCGGCCTCCGGTGCAGCCACTCATTGCTAAGCCACAGCGCCACGGAGCCGTCGTCTAAAATAAAATAAATTCGTCCGCACATTGGCCCGAACCGAAGTGAACTGAACGACCTTCCAACGTGTGGATGCCGTCACACACTCTTGGCCAATATCTTCGCCACTGTGTTGGCCAACGCGTAGAGGCGCCGTTACACCAACAATTAAAGACTTGAAATATTATAAGGCCAATTACATACCATTGACGCGCTACAGCCACGAAGCGAACGACGGATCGAGGCATTCTCAACCAACTTGCTTGCTCTCGTTGACTTATTACAACTTATTGCTGTGCAAACGCTATGTATACGTATATACAGAGTGTCCGGTAACAGACTAGCGATATTCTATGTACTTATATTACAGCTATTTCAATACACAAATACACTACTCACCGAGGTCTAATCCCCTCCTCCTCTATGTGACAGCCGTTTTGTTTTTTTCTTGAGATATTCTCCACGTGTATACAAAAAAATTCATATCTCTCAATGTTTTTTCTTACTGAGATATGTTACTGACATTTGTTTTGTCTTACTAAGATATAATTTGGTAATGTAAACGATAGACAATATTATTGCCTGGGCAATTATATTGTCTATCGTTTACATTACCAAAAAATTTGTTCATATACCCGTAACTTAGATCAACAGATAGATAGATTAGACCAACAGATTTTGAGCTTAACTACAGTACAACATAAGGTTTACAGTTGTATGTTTATTACTTTAAGAGTTATTCTTGTTTGAACACAAGCCTATGCGCAAGCACAAAGGGCCTTTGTCGAAACCCTAAACAGGAAAACATTAACTTAAGTTACTTATAAATTTTTATTTAATTTTTATACAAAATTGACTTACAATTAAAAATATCTTAAGCAGTTACTCAGTGTCCACGTCCAGCTTGTAGGCAAGCTACATCTCTTATGTCCCACCTGAGTTGATGAGCGCCTAATCATTTGTAAATCGGATTTTATTTCATCGGCAATTGATATTATTTTTGAGATGAATTCTTCCCTGGTGTTTAGAACTGTAGTGAACACCCTTCGCTTCTTATGACCCCAGAAAAATAATCCAAGGGTGTCTAATCGGGTGAGCGCACAGATTACCCCCTAATAGATACCGCATCGTTAAATATTTGTTCTGTTTCGATTTCACCAAATTTGGCGGCATGCAAGAGTTGCGGGGGACGTGTCAAATGCGCTGTGATTGGATATTTCAAGGTTTAACTTAGAATGCACCGAGCCATAGTGATGGGACAGGGATGGGACGTTGATCGATAAATTTGAGATTTATTGATTATTATTTATTATTGATAAATAAATAAATTGATCAATTTGTATTTGAAATTTATTTAAAAATACAACAATGTATATAAAGGGTATTTTTGAAACGCTCCTGGACCTAAGGGGTAACAACGCAACCGCATTTTGCTTCTTAATAGAGGATAGACGTAGATGTCTACGGACCACAACCACACCATCCACTGTGGACACACGCGTGGACTGTATGCTGGTTTGTCATCTTTATTGTACAAAAAAAAAATTATCATGCTATTGTATGTCTTTTGTAACACGTACATGATAATATGTTCGCATTACAAAAGTTTATACAAGAGTTATTTTTACGAAATTTACAAGTAATAATAAGTAATTAGTCATATTTAGTACGCCATGAGGTTTTAAAATGTACACAAATTTTCGTCGACGAGACAAAGGTTTCTTTTTTAATTTATGCTGAAAAAATCAACTAAGTATAATTTCGCTATAACCTACGTATGTTTTGTATTTCAAATTTGTAAAACTAACGAAACACAATTTTATAGATCCATGTAAACTCATTGGATTGTTTATAGTTCCCATTCCATTTAGGTGTGTATCATGTTCGTGTTACGTTTTTTTTTAACGATGTGAGGATAATTCAGAGCACTTCTGTGGTTATAGCGAAATAATTTAGCAAATGCCACAAGAAAATACTATAAGATATTATTACAAAATATATTAATTCATAAAAACTTATCGAACGATATTAATTTATTTTGTAATTTTGTTTGGCAT
>DWHP01002284.1:0-14665 GCA_018247895.1 Parnassius honrathi
CACTACGTTTGTCTCATTGTGCACGGTGAGGGGTTGCACGTATGGCTGCGATGGAGTGGAGTAATGAAAAAGTTAAAACATTTCTCGAGATCCTTTAAACAGAGCCGTGTTTGTGGGATTCGAGACTTAAAACGGAATCGTAAAAAGTCGTATATCGCAAAACCTTTTCAAACATCTATTGAGGAAATTAAAAAGGAGAAGAAAAGCCTAATAGGTTATTATTGAACCAATTCGGGTGCGGAAAAACAAAATAGACTTTAAATTAATAAACAAACAGATTTACAGGGTACGTTTTCTGAGTATTTGTAGCATCCACCATCTTCTTTTTCTTTGTATTCTTTTTTCTTTGTTTGACAATGATAAAATATATTCATATAATACAAATTTACACTAATCAAATATAGAGTAGCTGTGTCAACGTCCGTCTTGCTTGAAATTCAAGGAACATTTAACTTAAAAAACATTTAACGCCGTTCAACAGCTTTGAACTTGAAACGACGTTGACCGTTCAAGTGTAGCTACTTATGTTATCGCGTTAAATTTAGACAATAATTGTAGCGTTTATGGGCATTGACGTTTCTCGTTTGTGTAGCCGCAGCATTAATGGGTGGCGGTAATATCTTATCATAATATTCCCATATTCTCGTTTGCCCCCTCTCATATAAAAAAATACGCAGTGACAATTCTGCGGGTCCCTTTAATACTAGAATAATTTAATATACTCGTAGATATTTGATGATATTTGAAGTTCATTCTTGAATAATCGTCTGGTAATGGTAATGGATTTAAACTGTTACGAACATGGACATAAAATTACGTAACTAACATTACAATAGAAAAAAATGTTTCATACAAGTTTTATAAATACATCTTATTTAAATGATTGGAATCATAAATCTTATCTGATAAAGCGTAAGTTGTTACAATAAATGATTCAATTTTCCGTACACAGAAAGAAAATCTATTTAAGTATTATGAGAATAATTGCGGAGAGGGAATAATTTTCCTTCTGAAGCTGCTTTTAAGATAATGATAGAAAATGCGTTCCAATGCTTACAAAACAAATGTATTACGTCCTATTTGATTCGAACACAATTGACTGGAAGGGTACTGTATTACAGAGATACGAGTGTCCAAATTAAGATTGACCGATCGACTGCATGAAATATGCATAGATACTTGAAGAATATGTTCTGTTTCTTGACAACAGTAAATTTTGTTCATTAGATAAATGTTTATAACATGAACTGAAACCTTTAATTAATTCATACGTGAAAATTATCAATTTGATTCCAATTTCTGAATATTGGACCAGGACTAGAGGAGCAGAGTGCTGGGACGGATTTCATGTGAGTGCATTATAATAGTTCATGTGTTGTTTCCTTGATTCCGCTATTCCTACCACCTAATTTCATTACTCCTAGTCTCTCCTCTGTAATATTCCAGAGCGTTTATAATTATAACCATAGCTTAGGTAATTAATGAGGACTAGGTTGACTATTATTAAGATTTTGGGGTTTCTAGAGATCGGGAGTCTGGATTGCGACAAGGCCGTCGACAGATAGTAGACAACAATACGATTTATTATGATATGTGATCAATAGCCGCGTAGTACGTTACAACAGCACGACTCCCGGCAGTTTATTCACAAATGTATATTTATTGTACAATTAATTCTGATGGAATACCCAACAGTTGGTTGGGTTTTCAGACACTTTAATTAAACACGGAAATTCACCACCTTAGTAACTACTTTCAGACCCGCGAAATGCATGTTAATGAATGTGCAGGTGAACAGGATCGTGGGCGTTTCTGAATTGAGGATCCTTCACTTCGAAGTATCAATGCACAAGATCGGGTCTATATGTGGCAGAGCTATGCTGCAGTTATATTAGTAGTACAGTTGTAGCACGAATGGGTCGGCTCGACGGGGGAAAGACCACGCTCTCACAGAATACCAGCGTAAAATAGTAGCTTAATACTCCTGTGTTTCGTATGGTGAGTGTAGAGAACCGGAGACCTTTTTTACTGGAAAAGGGGCATTCCATCTTAGTCCTCACGAGTGACAACGCATCTGCACTTTGATTTGTAATCAAGGGTAGATGTAGATATTTATGGGCCGCAGCAACCACTTACCATCAGGTGGTCTGTGTGCTGGTTTGTTACCCTATCCTATAAAATAAAATTATAATACTAGAATGGTGGGTTGAAATCCTATATATTAATGACTTATGGTAGTAAGGTCTATGACACAAACGCATTTTTATAGAAGCTCTCTTTAAAGCATAAGCATTACGATAGTAGAGTTATGGGTTGAAGTCCTTTATATTAAAGACATGTAGTAAGGTCTACGAAATAAACAATTATGTGGAACGTCTCAAATAAGTAAAAGCATTATGTTAATAGAAATTGGACTTAGGACAAAGCATTATTATATTGGAATGTATTCTGCTTCACGAGCAACTGAGATCGAGGTCAACTTGGACTCACTAACCTAGGTGTCCTAGACATGTCATCTTATAGCCGGTGGAATGCGAGTTTGTTGTAGCAATATGGCTTTCTCGTGGACATCGAACACCGATGCCGTTTGTTGACGACGCCGTAGCGCATAGCGATGCGTCGTCTACCTTTTGGATTGCGATGAGTACGTTTGGTAGCACTTTTAAGTGTAACTAGCTTACTATATTCCAGGTCATAGTGCATTAGCGCGGTGATACGTGGAGTTTTATCCCCTGGCGTCTTAGTGGCGTGCTACTATGATACGTGATGCAGTTTTTAGTTAACAAAAATACGTGTGCTGCGCCTGATTCAATGCATCTTATGTTTTCTGGTCGATGGAGGTATACGGGTGGTGATGTCTGCTGGGATATTTGGGGACCTTGGGATGGTGTAAGCCGATGAAAGTCGTATTGATGCTTATTGCGTTCTGCAGCATTACGTCTCGGCGATGGTTGTTTGGTGGGACACTACTCTCAATGGCGCTCTTGGCGTCTTGGTTTGACTCACACTTAAGTATCCCGACTCAATTGGGTGATCCTATGCTATATCTGTCTTTTAGCTATATCTGCCATTGTATTGGTTGGTGAAGCATACGGGTCGACCTTATGTGGGTGGTAGCTGAAGGGAGGATCTGAGGAGACTCTCAAGGCTGCGGCCGAATGCCTTTGGGAACCTGGGACCCGATTCCCTTGAGGTGAGCGGTATCTCTCTCTCTCTCATGACACGCTCTGCGGCTAGTAGCCTAGGACTAGTAGAGGGTATACGGTCAGTGTGCCTATTTGACTAAACCGTATGACGTAAATTCACTGTATCTAGATTCGTTCGTTTTCTGTATGGCGTTTACGTATTTTATATATCCTATACCTTTAAACGAGCAATTCCTGTATATTTATACATATATAATCGAAATCTCGGAAACGGTTCCAACGATTTTCATAAAATTTAGTGTCCAGGGAGTTTTTAGGGGCAATAAATCGATCTAGCTAGGATTCATTTTTAGAAAATGTCTTTTTGTCCACGTTTGCAGTCAATGAAAAACTGCTACAATATAAGAAGGTAAATTTTGACACCGCATAAATAATCGTAATAGCTCAAATGGATATCGGGCCGCGACATAATCGTAGTGCCCTGGTTCGCGTCCAGTCACGTCTTTTCAGGTTCCTTCTTTTTTGAGAAAATCAATTATTTCGAGCCTTTTTTTGTATTTTTTTTTAAAATACGAAAATGTAAATTAAACTTATTGCACTCATGATTTTTTATTCAAGTAACCAGTTCAGTTTTTTTCTATTATATCAATAAGATCAAAAATATTATTCATGTTATTACAGTATGTAATTTGTATCTAAATATAATTTCCAAAATACGCGATTTTCAAAAGACAAATACCGAGGAAAGCTCGGTCACCCAGGTACTATATATATTGTGAGCCTTTTCCAAGCGGAAAGGAATAATTGATAATAAATAAATTATGTAAACCTGATACAAGTGGAATAGGGACGTTTTATGTTCTTAACCTTTCTCGAGTACTGTCTTCGTGAACGGGGTTCACTTAGCTTATAAGGCACGACCAACAGCTTTCATCTGCTCTAGTAAATATTTATTCTTCCAAAAAACACCTAAATGAACTAAGTCACTAAACAAACACAAATAAGGGTAAATAAGGGTCCTAACCAAGACGGTCACGCCATAAATATAACAAACGGCCTAGTTACTAAACCTTTAAAAAGATCATTATAAAGATCAAAACTTATTTACTTAATTTATATTTTTTTAATTAAAAGGGGGGGGGGGCATCTTATTGCATAATTTTAGGAAGCCTATAGGAAGGAAGCTTTATAAGAAGCAGTTTGTGCAAAATACAACGGAACCCTTGGACCCTACTGTCTCCACCTATCTATGAGTTAGGTAACCCAGAAGATCACCAGCTGATCGACCGCGATGGAAAACGTACTGGCGGATCAAGGTACCTCATTTCATTATTTTGGAGAACAAGGAGGTAATAGCGATAGGCCCGTAGTTAGACGAATCTGAGCGATCGCCCTTTTAGGGATCGGTTGCGGTGTAGCTGTCTTTCATGATTTTGTGACTACGCCTAGGGAGTAGGAGTACCGTGAAAGGCGCGTTGAAAACGGTGCCAACTTCGAAGTACACGTCTTCATCACAGTAGGAGAGGAGTGCTCTGCGCACCGAGCGCTGAGTAAAGAGCATATCCTCCATGGAGCACTCACACCACGGGATAGTCGGTGGTATGTTCCCGCTGTCGTGAGTCGAGTTGGACGCAAAGGGAGAACCCAGCAGATCGGTTTTCTCCTTTGCGGCATGAGTCAGTGGTTCATCCTCCCTTTGCAGAGATGGGAGAGATGGCTGACAGAAGATCCCTTAAACAGCCTTGGTGAGAGATTAGAATGCACGTCTTCCTGAAGGAAGTCGAACTAGTTTCTCTCCAATTCTGTGCTCTGATTTTGCCTTGGCAATGACACCGAAGAACCTGGAAGCGGAATTATACTTCTATTTTAGAGTGCTGGTTTTGCATCCTAAGACGTCGATGCGTGAGCCCAGGTCTGGTAGCACTCTTGCTAATGGCTTAATGCATTGCTACAGGAGCGACCAAACCATGTCTGGGTTCCGCCACCGATAGTTACAACAGATGATGGAATAAAAAGTTCCATTCCCTGTAGCACCACATCATTGACAGAATCAGCAATAACGCTGAGATCATCCGGCGAGAAACAAAGCCGCCTTCAAGGGTAGGATGCAAATAAAGATCGTATCCCGTCTCAATCGGCTGACCTATGAAGGCAAACACGGCGTCAACCTGCCGAACGCAACCGCAATGGGAGCTTGAGTGGCACTGTATTTCGGATCAGACAATGTTCCGACGAGCCATGAGGGGCATCGACGAAGACCTGATATTTGTCCTGATGAGAGGTCAGCAGAAACTCCAACAGGGTACATGATCTTCCACATCTGGGATCTGCGTAAACAATAGTGACAAATCATGTGCTAAAGCAAAGTTATAAACAGATCTACCCGCATGATCGATTAAACGGGAACCAAGCCATTTAGCGTGTGTTAAAATCAACAAGCATAATGATCGCTGCGGATGAGACCTGTTGTAGCACGGAGTGAATTCTGTGTTTATTCGACACCCTTACTTCTTATATACAAAATCATCATTTATTTATTTAGTTATTTATAAGGTATACCATCGGCCAACAACCAACATGAAACATTAACAACAACACGATAACAAATGTATATGGTTAAATATGTTTGCCAATTACAGGTATACACAACATTTATCGTAATGTGTGAGTTATTATATTATAAAGGTACTGAATACAAAATAGCTTATATTAAAAAAAATCTAACTAAGGAATGAGTGTGTGCTGAGGGGGTGAAAAGAAATTGGTCAATTTTTTTTTTTTGAAGCATCGGGCAGAATCGTTGAAAATGTCGATGTCCGGTATCTCGGTCATAATTTCATTGTACGTGTTACATATTCTTGCTAGGGGATAATGCTCGCCTAAATTTGTTTTGCGGCAAGGTATGCTAAATAGTTTGCGAATTTCGTATCGGGGATATCTGCACGGGATAAGTAATTTGATGTGATCGAGGAGGTTTTGCACTTTTGATTTTGTTATGCAGTAACTTGTGTAGAAACATTAAGTCCGCAATGAGACGTCGGTCACGTAGGGTTGTCATTTTGAAAAATGCTAGCCTCTGACTATAGGGGTGTCTATGCGATATGCCTGGAGTCATTTCCTTTTATTTTTTCTTCTTCTTCTTATTTCCTTTTAAAAATCGTAACCGACTAAGAAAACTTAAGACATACTTTTTTCTTCAAATATTAATGCCTCAAATATGAGTGAGTTCTCGATCATATTCCCAATGCAAACTTGCTTAATTCTCTATAAGTTTTTTGTGTTATTATATAAAATATATTAACACAAATAACCTATGACTAAAACCTCAACGGTTTTTATTAGTACCATTTACATGTGTTTCTTAAAGTAACTGCATACGTAGTATGCATAGAGGGAATCTACAAGTCTAGATGAAGGCAGTCATTATATTTATCTCCTTTTTCCTCACTTAATTTTCAAATAAGGTAGAAAGGGACAAATGTAATCAAAGATGTTGTGCGTAATCCATGCGTGAATACTAAATAGAAACGTTAAGTGATAATATTTGGTCTCATGTTTAATGTTTCAATGTTTTAAAAGTGATAAATAAATGAAAGGAAATGTTTTTGTGAACTTAATCGTAGAGCTTTACAAACATATATTGCACGCGGACACTTTTGAAGCAAAACATCTATAGGCATGACTTGACAGTGTCATGGTGTCTTAAGAATCCAATACACCTTCTGTGTTGGATTCAATAGAGCTATGTACTTTAAAATTACTTAATTAAAATTTATATACTGCAAGCTCTTCTTTTCTTTTTAGCGATTATTGTTCGATTCACTTATTAAATTTATGCATTTATATTAGACTCTATTTTTGATGCTCGTGTTTGTGCTATGTACCTTAAACGACGAAAGATTATGTTATTGTATTTTTATCAGTGAAAACCCATCATTGGCTTGTTATGTTGTTGTAATTAAACATGATATTTACTTTAGATTTTTAAGCTGTTGGTTTTCAACAACATAAAAAATAAATAATGTCCAAAAACATTTAAAATATATTATTATACTAAATATTTTGCCATGTTTTGGTATTTATTGTTGTCATTGATTTTTCCAGATCAATATGATAACCGAAGTTCACTGCTAAACATAGATACCGTAGATTATGTCACATTTTTCGATGATTGGTAAGCCCAGTTTTTTAAAACTTGCTATTATTAATTTATTTCAGATAACATAAGATCCATATCATTAAACTTGGTTGATTTAAAAACATTAATTCGTTGATAATGAATAATAATAATATATCATTCAGATACAATAACTGGCATATAAACACAATATTAACTAACACATAATTATCATTTAGTACCTTCTCACCCCCACAATTACTTGGACATGTTTGTCGCAGCAATGCCGGAGAATAGGACAGTCCAATCTGTCTTCCATCATTTTCAAAATAATATTGGAGCTGGCCCGCACTCTGCGTACCAGTGACGCGCAGCGCTTACGCATGGTCGCGTAAAAACAGGCGCTGCGCGCCTCCACAAACGATGATGAAGATGCTGCTGTGCACCCTCTGTTTTAGTTTCCACCTGTGGCCTCTCACGACACCGACTAACCAACATGTGGCAGTGGATAATCTTACACAACCACTACACGTTAGGTGTATTACAAAACTTTGCATTTAATAATTTCAAACATTTACGTATGTTTCAAATAAAGTTCCGTACATTGTTAAATCGTGCTTTGTCCTAAACCGTTTCCTGGCGTCCTTTCTAAGTGCGGTTCACCGCTTTGAGCTTTTCAGTAATGTCGACTATTACATTACAAATGCAGAGGTGGGGATGTGCCAAGTCTTTTGTTAAAATTTGTCTTGACGACTGTGTGACATCTTGCTACTGGCAGGTATTAAGTTCAAAGACCATCCGGAGCTAAATTTTTAAAGTGAAAATTTCTTTAGAATCTTTGTGATGTAAAATGAAACGAAAAAGTGACACTAAAAACAGACAACTGCGAGTTGAATCCGCCATTCAATTACTGTCTTTTTTGTATTTTTAAACAAAACTGTTGTTAGTATTTTTTAAATACAGTGTTTCCTATTATCTCGGTCTCCTCTTTGGAGTATAAATTGTAGCATAAATTTTAACTGTTGAAATATACAGTATAAAAATTAACTAATTTAGTAAATAAGTAAAATTATCACAATGCATTTATAATAATCTCCGATTTTTAACTTTAGACTATCTATCTATTTACGTACCACCTCGTGTGTCTTTACACCTACTTATCGAAGAACCATCGCCGATAAATCACAAACCCATTTACAGGAAACCGTATCTAAATCGATCCTCTTGTTTTGGAGATAAATGGAAACATTCGTTTGCACACACAAACAAACAAACAAGCTCTTACCCTAAACGCATATACCTTCTCTGTTCCGTCGCATAAAATAAACGATAAAACTGGAGCAAAACAGTGCGCCAGTGGTCAAGCTCCCACCAAAACTCCCAGATCAAACGAAAACATTTCGAAATTCTCTCATCGACACTAGGATAACATAAATATTAAACAAGTATTTTTTTTTAATTTCATCTACAGTGGATTTTAATAAAACATTTCAGTTTTCTCGTCTGTACCAGGAGGATAGCGTGACTATGTTTATTTAATAAAACCTCCAAAAAGTAAATTTAAATATAACATTTGAAAATTCGCTTCCTCTGTACCCGGATAATATAACAAGTAATATTTCTTAAAAAGAAAAACCTCTAGGCAGCCAAATAAAACATTTCACTTTATACTAATTATGACTATTAATTATTTAATACAATTTACATAACCAAACTTTAAAGAATTACAAAGCTGCAAGCGAACTGTACTCGCACGCAAGTGTAATCAGCACAGTTAGCTCGGAGTACTTCAATTCAAACGAACTCTAGAGTCAAAGAGATCGCATGGTTGCTGATGAGATCTTGCTCTTTTTCCCCCGCCTCAACGTAAGCTTTTGATGTAAAAATATATTCCAGTTAGATGTATTTACTTTTAACTTCGTCATATTTTTGCTGAAAGCATGTAGTGATTGTTACGTTCAATTTAACTGTAGATTTGTAGCGTGTTTACTTTTTTAATTGTTAGTCTTTTAGTGTAAACGAGATTATTGATCAAAAAAATTTTTGAGTATGTTTGTAAAAATGCTGTTGAGTTTCCTAATAAATAAATAAAAGGTTCCAGGTTAGAATCCCGTGTCGAGGCAAAACTGATTATTAGGTTTTAGTGTCACTTCAGCTCACTGATCTGTTGGGCTATATCGATTACTCTGGTTCTACTGCGAATATCCTCATTTCTGAGTCTATCACGCAGGGAAACTCCGAAAATAGTATCTCTAGACAACTAACAGTTATGTAATAATCTACACAAATAAATAGAATTGGAGTGTACGTTTGTAATCTCAAAATAACAACTCTTCAATAAGTGCATATGAAAGTATATACAGTACTTATAACGAAAACACAATTACTAAAATTTTTGTCTGTCAGTCGGTCTGTGTGTCTGTCTGTTTGTTCAGGCTTATATCCGAAACACCAGGACCGATTTTGACGGGACTTTCACTGGCAGCTGATGTCACAAGGAGTAATTTAGACTTAGTAACTTAGGGGACTCGACTTGGACACCTTCTGACGAGAGGGAGGATGTTGAGCAGTATCGAGAGAAGGCGAATCCTTCTTAGAGACGACGTCGCTAAGGAGTTTGTTACGGCTCCCCTTGATAACGGCGTTCGTTTCCCAAAAGCGGGGCATCTGAGGTTACGGATGCTGGGGGCGGATACCCAAACACTTACTACTGTCCTGGGGGCAGTAAAAACCGACTTCTCTCTTGCTGTGCTTTATACAGCAAAGCGAGAGAGGGGCCCCGGTCGCGTTCCGAACGGAGATCCAGACATCTCTCATATACTCTGATGATCTTTTCGTTGCCCTCGCAGTTAAAAGTATCCATGAGGATTTCAACACGAGAAAAAAATCTCCTAAGCTACCATTTCTCACAACCTATACAGCAAAGACTAATCAAAATCCACAGAAAACAAAACATCACGTCAGTGAATAATTCGCAGCTGCGAACGCATGGAGGTTAATCCCAGGCTTACTGGGAGCCCCGCGTGAATTAACCTCAGCCTTTTACGTTATTTGCATAAAACACTACCGAATAGTTACACTTCGTCGAATTTACATTTATAATGTACATTACGGCAGGGTTAATGTGGGAATGCTTTAACAAAATATCGCGGCGGTGGAATTCAAAAGCTTGTTATTTATTATTACGCGGTAAAGTCAACATACGAGATATAACATGAGGTAAAGTAACTAAGAAACAAAATTATTTATAAGAACTCGCATGCAGAAAACTAGTTCATATTTTAACCAGCGACCCGTCGCGACTTCGCCTGTGTAAGTTCTATTAATGTAGCGTTATTTAAATTTTAAAATATCATCCACGACCATATTTTTTTTGTAAGATGGGGTGACAAACGAGCACACAGTTCACGTGATGGTAAGTGATTGCTGTGACCCATAGACAGCTACATTTATCCTCGATTACAAAATGCAGATGCGTTGTCACCCGTGAGGACTAAGATGAAATGCCTCGTTTCCAGTAAAAAGGGTTGCCGGTTCTCTACACTCACGATACGAAACACAGCAGTCACGCTGGTATTCGGTAAGAGCGTGATCCCTCATCGGTCGAGCCGACCCATTCGTGCTACAACTATACTTCTAATGTAACTGCAGCATGGCTCTATCACGTTTAAAAATTTTAACAATTTTTCGATTTCTCCAAAAGTCTCCAGGTTCTTCGGATAAAATATAGTCTAGATCACAGCTAAAGAGCAATTCTCTACCTCAGTCGCGAAGCTTCATGGCTCCACCACCCCGGACACACAGACGCACAGAAACACGGACAAAAATTTTATAATTCATTAATTCAGTTTTTTTAATGTAAATATATTCATGACATTGACTGACTCTTTTATCTTCAAAACGACAGATATGCGCTTCTAAATATATATTTTTATACATAAAGGGCTCTATTACATACATCTTTAAATAAGGTACGCAAAGGAGGCGCAAGGCGTCGGTGACGTGGCTGAACGTGAACCTGCAGCTTAGCTGCCCTAAAGTTCAAAAAATTTCCATTTCATTCATATTGACCCTTTCCCCGTTTATACTTCCTATGAATCACGGGACAGAGAAAGGTGACGGGGATAGTGCACATAATTGAGGGAGGACGGGAGGTGCTCTTCAAACTGGGTAAAATACATCATCTTACTACGCGGATCCTAGCTAATTAATTTTTAATATCTTTGACATTTTATATAATCTCTACAACTAACACTTATCCAGCAATCTATCTTAAATTGTTATTTGTAGTTTATTTTAAAATTTGTTATAGTAACATTTGCCGGCGATGCAATATCCGTTACCTAGGAATTTCCCGTTTCATTTGCTTCACGCTAAGTTCACTGTGTCTCAAGTCTGAACGGTTGGTTGGTCAATTAGATTGCCTCCTGGTCATTAAGTGGTCACACTGTTTTGCCCAATTAACGTTGCTGCGCTGTCGTCGCCCCACAAGCGAAACACACTGAAGCCTAAATCACGCCATCAACTTGGACGATGTTGTTTCTGGTGCTATGCAGTAATTTATTCAAAAATGAACATTTTAAATAAATTGCTGGATAGCACACAGGATAAAGATCAAAAAGCACAAAGGACAAATCCCATTCGTCATTATCCTGATGAAGTCCCAGACGTCAATCTGAATGAAATTAGAATGGCTCCCCAGCATCTTAAAAACAGCAAGGTATTAGGATAGAATTACAACAGAACTTTTGCAAATAAGAGGAGAACCGGTGCTTAATGTTCTTCAGGAGTTATTCAGCTTTGCCCTTCAACTTAAACCCCAAGCGAAGAACAAAATATGAGAATATTGTTGGGCAATTTCCACCTAAATCAGTTACAAACATTCACAGAACTAGACTTAGAAAATAGCTGCAGATATGCAGTCAACAAGCAAGCAAGACAAAAGCGCCAATAAATCCAACTAATCTGGGACTATAGGTCTTCCTTCCTACCTAGATTTCCAGCGGCATGGTTGTATACGAAACTCAGCAGTACCATGCTGCTGATATGTTGTTCTTGATGCTTGTTGTCGACGTTATGACAGACTTCAAAAGTTTTTATAACGGATTTGTTATGTTTACTTACATTTGGAACTAGTTTTAACGAATTTTGTCACGTATAGTTATATAATAAGTAATAATATTTATTGACAAACATATTACATGCACAAAATTTACAGTGGTCATTATTAGCCCCTATTTATCCACATTAACCTATGGTCACGGGAGGAGGTTCTTGTACTCATAAATTATTAATTAAAGCGTGAATATTTTAATATTAACAATGAATCTAAGTTTTACCTATTTAATAGCATTAGATATTGTCACTTACATCTATACCGGATTATTTTGCAATAACTGGCCAAATTTACAGCGAAGGTTCAGAATAAGTAATATTATAGGCAGATAGTGAAAAAAAAATTATAAAATATCTCAAACATTCTGGCCTTTTTATCTTTTAAATTCAAAATGCGTGATAATGCATTTTAAACTGATTTCACTTACTGCGCACGCACACATTCATAAGGAACGGCAAAAATGCTGTTGTCTATAAATCACATTCAATTCGGAATAACTTCAAATAAAAATAGAAGCCTTATTTACTGTGTTTTTTTTAAACTGCAATAACTCCATATCATTATTTATATATTTGAACTTAAGTATAAATTTGGCTACTCTGAAAAATAACACTGTATATATAAACAAATAAAAATAATAGAAGTAAAAAAACAGCTTTTTACTTAATATATATAAAAGTATATACGGTACTTATAACAAAAAAACTACTTATTTTTTAAATTTTTGTCTGTCTGTCAGTCTGTTTGTACCGGCTAATCTCTGAAAGGCCTGGACCGATTCTGACGGGACTTTCACTGGCAGATAGGTGATCTTATAAGGAGTAACTTCAGCTACTTTTGTTTTACAACAGAATTAGTGTTCTGCGCAAAAAAAAAATCAAAACCGTTGAATTCCAATTATAATATTATATAAACGCGGACGACGACGCCAGAAACAGCTAGTGACTTAATAAACAGTTTCTCCTCTCAAGTTATTTAAAACAACAACAAAGTAAGTCAATTTTATTGAAATGAAGTTGAAACACTCTTTCTGAGTGTAATTTGATATAGACCAATACAAACATAGGCGATATCACAGACGCCCGACGACTAGCACGCAAGGTCGCGAGCGCCGCGCCGAAACAAAGATAATTAAATTAATTCAATTTAGGCTAGTCTGCCCACACAACTGTCGACGTTCTATATAATACGTAACAAAAATCCTTAAGTTTCCTGCGTTATCAGAATCAGTATTCAACCGTATAGAAAAAAAAACACGCAATAGATATGAAACCTTGAGGAAACTAAAACTAAACTTTGAGAGAATGAGACGAATGCAGAATATCAGGTGTAGGATAGTTACAGGGTTTATGTAATTAAAATATAAGTTTTATAATGAGCACTGTATACTGTATGATATCTCATTTTCTCGCAGTCTAAATCCTAATGATGTACATATATGTTTGTCTCTTTTTAGCGTCATTTTTTCGTTTTATAGAGTTTCAAATTACACAATGATTCTAAACAAGTTTTCACTTCAAAAAATGTTCTTTTGAAAAGTCGACCTTAAAAAAAATTCTATTTCAAATAATTTTAATAGCAAATTGTACATGGTTTTATTACCTCTGCATTGGCCGGGGAGCAGGGGCATTGTCAAAGACTTCGCCTTGCCGGTGCACGCGTCAGTCAGAAGTAATGAAACCATAATCTCCATTGAGACTAGCCGCCGTCACCGAAATTCTGATGGATGATATTGTTACTACGTATGACTGTTACATCCGAGTACTGATTTATTATTATTACTTATCGCGTGTTCACCCCACGCCCCAACTAATGGCGACCCAACCAGGATGTGTATGAAGCGCAGAGGGACCGTGTATATCGTATTTTGTGTATCGGACTATTTCAAAGGTGTATGTGTATAAAGTAAATAGATAACAGATAAACAGTACATATCAAATATAAATGGACCGCGCAGAATACCTGTCGCATCCTACAACACCTGCGTGATTATACAGGCTAGTGGATCCTCTTCCGACGCCACTACTCGGCATATTAACACGCGGGATACATTGTCAAAAGAAAATTATGTCAATATCGCAACAATGCACAGTACAGACTGATACAAAATACAGTACTTAAAATATCGTATGTATATACTCGTATGTATATATCTTAATATGACAATTATGTGTTAACATTTCGCTGCAGACAGAAAATAAATAAAACTTTAGCAAAAAATGTTAATCTGTATAATCTACCATTTGACACATGACTGAAACTTGTTTATATATATATATATATATA
>DWHP01002285.1:0-14664 GCA_018247895.1 Parnassius honrathi
TAGATGGAGTGACGACCTGGTAAGACATGCAGGAAGTCGATGGATGCAGGTGGCTCAGGACCGTGCTTTGTGGCGTTACTTGGGGGAGGCCTAAGTTCAGCAGTGGACTTGTGAAGGGCTGTAATGATGTTGATGGGACCGGTAACATTCATTGCTATGCGGACGACAGCACTGGTGATGCTTTATACACCGGGCGTGCCAATTTTTCTCAGGAAATCGTTGCCGAGTGCCGGGAAAAACTTGTGTCCGAAGTCGAAACTTTGTTGAACAACGTCTCAAACTGGGGGTGACTAAATCTAGTCCAGTTCAATCCCCAGAAGACACAAGTTTGCGCGTTTACCGCTAAAAAGAACCCCTTCGTCGTATCTCCTCAGTTTCAAGGCATTCCCCTTCAGCCAGTATTGGAATCCTCAGCATCGAGATATCGAGTGACATGCAGTTTCATGATCACTTGGAAGTGAAGGCCTAATTGGACTCTAAAAAGCTTGGCGTACTCAGTAGTGCGGGACAGTATTTCATGTCGGCACATCGCCTGCGTCTGTATATCCCATCACTGGGCTGGGGCACTCTAGTGCCAGGGCCTTCCATTTGATCGAATCCAGCGTAAAGCCGTTAAAATCTTCGGCGACCGAGCTCTTTCCGATTGGCTTGACTCACTGGCACTGCGATGACATGTTGCATCTCCATGCGTATTTTATCGCATTTACCACGGGGCTCTGAGAAATTGTTCAGACTAATTCCAGCCGCATAATTTCACCATCATACATCGCAACAAAACTCGTGATACCCTCCATTCCATCTAGATGACTGGCGGTCCACCACTGTGCTATTTAAAAGAAGTTTTCTTCCTCGCAGAACTTCCTTGTGGAATCAACTACCACCAGAGATTTTTCCGGACCGATACGACTTAGGACATTCAAGAAAAGAGCATACTAATTTTTAAAAGTCTGGCAGCATATCTGCAATTCCCCTGGTGTTGCGGTTGTTCATGGGCAGCGGTAATCACTTACCATCAGGTAAGCCGTATGCTCATTTGACCCCCCTCCTACAAAAAAAATATAATTATATATAGATTTAGTCACCCCCAATCTGAGACTTCGTTCAGCAAAGACTCGACTTCAGACATTGGACTCTACTGCCTCCGCCCATCTATGAGTTAGTTAACCTTGGAGGTCACTAGATGAGCGACCCCGACGGAAACTGTACTGGCGGTTACTAATCAGCTGGTTATACTCAAGGTACCTCATGAGGTGGCAGTTTATAATGGATTCTAGTATTTTAGAGAACAAGGAGGTTATGGTGTCAGGCCTGTAGTGAGACGGATCTAAGCGGTGGCCGTTTTTAAGGATCGGGTGCACTAAACTTGTCTTCCATGACTTTGGGACTACACCAAAGGAATACCTGAAAAGACGCGTTAAAACTGTTGCCAATTCTGAAGCACACGTGTTCAGCACAATAGGAGGGATGGCGTTACGCCCACTCGAATTGTTGACGTTCAAGGAGAGGAGTACTCTGCGCACCGAGCGCTGTTTAAACAGCACATCCTGCATGGAGCACTCACACCGCAGGATTGTCAGCGGTGTGTTCCCCCTGTCATCAAAGGTCGAGTTGGAGGCAAAAAGAGTGCCCCGAAAATCGACTTTGTCCTTTGCGGTACGGGCCAGTGAGTCGTCCTTCCTGTGCAGAGATGAGAGAGATAGCTGACAGAAGTTCCCTTGGACAGCCTAGGCGAGAGATCAGAATGCGTGTTCTCGAAGTAAGTCGAACTAGTTTCTCGCCAATTTTGCTGAAGTGCTCTTACTTTGCCTTGGCAATAGCAGATTTGAAGGACCTGGAGTCGGAATTATACTTCTTTTTAAGAGCGCTGGTATTCGCATTCCGAGACGTCAATGCGAGAGCCCAGGACTGGTAGCACTCTTGGTTATGGCATTATGCAATTTTGCAGCAACAACCAAACCATGGCTGAGTTCTGCCTGCGATAGGTACAATACAGTACAGTACAGTACAGTACATAAATGATGGAATAAAAAATTCCATTCCGTGTAACACCACATCAGCTACAGAATCAGCAACAACGCAGGGATCATACGGGGAAAAGCAAAGACGCCTTCAAGAGTAGGATGCAAAAAATATCTCATCTCGTCCCAATCGGCTGACCTATAATGCCAAGCACGGCGGCAACCTGCAAAATGCAACCGCGATTGCAGCCTGAGGGGCACCGTACTCCGGATCAGACAATGGTCTGAGAAGCTAAGAAGGGCAACAACGAAAACCTGATAACCGTCCAGATGAGAAGTCTTTAGAAGGTCCAACCGGGAAGGTACATGATCTTCCACATCTGGGTATCTGTGTAGGCAAGGTAACCAGTTGTGTTAGACCATATACCAATGCGAAGTCATAAACAAGTCTACCCGCATAGTCAGTTAATCGAAAAGCAAGCCATTCAGCGTTGTGCCTCCTGCACGCACCAGACGAAATGCAGACGCAGAGCTTCTACTTCACGCTGGGCTTCTGTTACTTCGTGGTATCAAGCCGGCCCATGCGTGCAACAGCAAAAGGTGCTGCGTGGCTCTACCACTGTTAAAATACGTAGAAGATGTTAAAGTGCAACAAATGTCTGAGGATACAGATATTCTCTATTGTCTCAACGCTATGGGTGATAAATGAATCGAGAGCTGTGAATAAGGAATAACAAATATTATGGAATTTATGCTATTACATACTAAATCGAGAGTGACAGAGTCCTACTAAATCTAAATGACATACCCGAAATATATCCTAAAGGACAAACATTAACAGATGACAATTTGTTGCTGTTGTCCGGTCTATTACTACCTAATAATATGAAAATAGGCATTTTGGTAGAATAAATCTTAAAATTTTATCCCTTTTTCTCTTCCTCTGTAGCCTCCTTAAGCAAGAACATAGAAGAGCTTGTTTCTATCTGTTCATATAGGTATGGAACATGTTGCAGCTTAAAAACCCGACATTTAGAGTTTTTATTAGTAACTAATTATTTTTTGAGATATAATATTATCCTCACGTCATATTTTGGATTTTTTTTAAATATTTTTAAAATGTATAACGTATTCATAATGCGTAAAATGAATCGTTTAGTAGAATTTTCTGGAAAGAACAAAGAACACATTTCGCGATCGACTCGTGAATGACGACAGCACGGCAGTGAACTGAGGAACTCTTGAATTTCGATTTTCGATCCAATCTAAACGTCATTTGACTACCGTGTGTGAAGCTGGTTTTTATTGTCTTATACGTACAGAAATCGCATTTTCGCTGTTTCTGGAAGTTTACGTAGTTTTGTGCAAGTGCTTATAAACAAGGTAAAAAGTTGTCAAATGTTTTTAATTCACTAATTATGCAAGAATAAAATTTTACTTGACAACTCAAGCACACCTTGCTGTCATTTAGTTAGATCCTATGGTTTCTAGACTTGCGTTAATTCTATGCAGAAATTAGGTTATAAATTAAATTCATGTATGCACTCATCGAATTGTACCATGATTTTCATGTTCTCCTTTTTACGTGACATTCGCTCGGTTCTTTTTTTAAATTGAAGTGAAATACGGACTTACAGTTCATCTGATGGCAAGTATCTACTGCCGCCCATGAATACCTGCAACCACTTTTGAACAAAGAATGGTATAGATGCGTTGTTACTTCGGAGGACAAAGATTGAATAAAATTAAACCAGGACACATTTGCTCTCGTACTGCCGCTTGTGTCCTTTAATTATGATTTCAGATCTCCTAATTAACACTTCCACACGCTCCTAATTAACATGTGCATCTTAATGTTCTAAGATTTTTTCCAGTGTATTCTAGAAGGCATACACTGTAGTAGCATTATTTATATTTTTCGGTAGTTTGTTCCAATTGGTGACAACATGACACATTTATTGTGTAGTGGTGGTGTAAGAATATCCACTACCCGTATAATGGCCATGGGTGTTGTAGCAGCAGCATTACCTTAATAACAACTAGTAATGCAACAAATAGGAATATCATACTCACTGAATAGTAGACATTTATCGAATATTCGTATTCGGTGAATACAAATCACGAATATTTAAAAATGAATATTTTTGTATGCAACTATAATTAAAGACAGACTTTGAAAATGCGCTTCGTCGGCGCGTAAAAAATACGACGTACATAGGCCCTTACAGGCCCATACACAAGGGCAGGGGAGTTATTACTCATTTTAACACTTAAACAACTGAAAGATTCTCAACTAGCTAACAATATACTGAAACATGTTTTGTTTCAAGATATTGAAACTAGATGGGACTCAATATATCAGATGTTGAAGAGATTACATGAACAATGTATAGCGATTCAAGATGTTTTACCAAATTATTGTCATGAAATCACAACAAAGCAACGGGCTCTTATGAGTCAAATTATTGGTATTTTGGCCAATTTTGAAGAAGCTACTAAAGACCTAAGCAAAGAATCATCGACATTATCTCAAGCAACCCCAATAATGCGAAGTCTTAAAAATTGCCTCTGATCCATTTCCCTTTTATTTGGTGAAAGGATGTCCATTTTTCAAGGCTGAAAAAATGTCCAAAAGTATTTTTCACTGAAATTGTTTACAGTTGCCTTGGAAAGGCTTTTTTCAACGACTGGGAACATCCAGACTAACAAAATAAATCACCTAAAACCAGAAAATCTGCAAATTTTATGTTTTTTAAATAAAAATTTACCATTTTATAATATAATTTTGAATTATGGAACAATAGAACATGATCAAAAAAATTAGTTTTGCAGTACCATGGCGAGATATTCATATACATATTTGCCGAATAGTGGGTTTGATATTCGTGTTCGTTAAAGTAGTATTCGTTGCATCATTAATAACAACTAAAAATAAAAAACTGTGCTTGCCAAGCGTGGGAACTATGATAAATATCCCAGTATGAGGCAATCTGTGGGGGAGGCCTATGTCCAGGAGTGGACTTTAATAGGCTGTAATGGTGACAATATATTTCGAAATCAAATGTTTCATGGGATATTTGTTTTATAGAAAAGTTTAAGTCAATGTCAATGTCCTCTCAGAGATATGTTCCACAGGTTTGGTCATCATTCACTAAAAGATTCTTTTATTTCCTGGGTCCATCTCTTTGCAATGAAATAAGCGAAAAATGTCCTATATATGGGTTATCAATCTTTAACTGTAAGAAGACTGCCCACTCATATACCTTAAAAACAAATCTTATGATGAAACAGAAAAATACCTAAACTGATTGTAAAATAACTTTCCTAATTTAACTACACTCTCACACATACATTTCTTGATTTTATATCAATAATTTGAATAACTAGAAAGTTTTATAATTGTAGCCCTTATAACTGTAAGCATGTATTTATTATATACCTATTATTATGGGGATTGAAACTGTTACTCCTTACTACAGGTAGTTCGGTAACTTAGCTAGGAGAGCAGAGATCATATTTTATAGATAGTACAAATAATGTTAAGTCCCACCCATGTACTTTTTTTTATAGGATGGGGTGACAAATGAGCACACAGTCCGCCTGATGGTAAGTGGTTGTCGCGGCCCGTAGACATCTACATCTATCCTCAATTACAAATCAAAATGCAGATGTGTTGCCACCCGTGAGGAGTAGGATGGAATGCCTCGATTCCAGTAAAAAGGGTCTCTTTCCAGTTTCCAGTAAAAAGGACTACAATCACTTTTATATGAATTAGTATTATTTAATATTATAGTATTGTTATGTTTAGAATAATATGAGTTTTTTTATTTGACCTCACTTGTCATGATCATTGTAATGCCCAGTCTTTGTGATTCTTCAGAAGAATATCTGATCAGTGATCACCTACAACCTATAATAGCTTATATAACTAACAAGCTTTGTTCTATTTCTCTATCTTATTGATTATGTTACATATCATATTCAGGATTGAAAATGGTGAAAGAAACTACATATTATGACATACTGGGGGTGAAACCTAATTGTACTACAGATGAACTTAAAAAAGCATATAGAAAATTGGCACTCAAATACCATCCTGATAAGAACCCAAATGAAGGAGAACGTTTTAAGCAGATATCTCAAGCATATGAAGTACTGTCTAATCCTGATAAACGGCGAATTTACGATCAAGGTGTGTATACTTTTAATAATCATTTTTTGTCATCTATGATAACAGTACAAACAGTAATACTTTATTATAATTGTTGTAGAGCATTTACTATGTAAGGATTTGGCATTTCGTTGAAAAATGTTATGTTTGTGTATGTAAATGTTATATAGTTTTTGAGTGCTCTAAATCTTGTCTTGAGCCAATAATATCATTTAGAATAGAATTGTATTTGTAATTACAAACAAATTATTTTTAGGAGGTGAACAAGCTTTAAAAGAAGGTGGAGGTGGCAGTGGCTTCTCTTCACCTATGGACTTGTTTGACATGTTCTTTGGAGGTGGTTTCAGTCGCCATGGCCGTCAGGGAAGAGAACGCAAAGGCAAGGATGTTATACATCAGCTGTCTGTAACTTTAGAGGAGTTGTACCGTGGTGCTGTTAGAAAACTGGCTCTTCAAAAGAATGTTATTTGTGAAAAATGTGAAGGACGGGGTGGCAAAAAAGTAAGTTATCTTACAAAAATATTACATTTTAATTGTATGTTTACTTTCACATAACCTAACTACAAGACTAAAGCTACATGTGTACACATTATGCACAATTTATGCTGCAATTAAACAAAAATCAGACAGGATATGTATTAAATATTTACTAAAGTAGCAGTAAATATTCATATGTTGTTAGCTTCACTGTTATAAAAATTTCTTTTTTTCTCTAGGGTGCTGTTCAAACTTGCCCAACTTGCCGAGGCACTGGTATGCAGGTACAAATTCAGCAACTTGCACCTGGTATGATTCAACAAATACAGACCGTATGTTCAGAATGCCGTGGTCAAAGGGAAATTATTAATCCTAAGGACCGCTGCAAAGTCTGCCAGGTGTGTAACCTATTCTGCAATATTTTTTGACTATTTATAATTCTAGCCTTCAAAACGGTGGCTGAGAATAGATTAGTACCAGTCAGAGCTACTAGAAAACCTAGAGGATATCTGGAATATCTGAAAATTCAAAAAAAATAAGTCTGGAGAAGAAAAATATAAAACTATAATACATTTTTTAGTTCAGGGGTTTGGGTGCGCCTTGTGACTTTTAAAAAGAAAAAGGTATTAATTCATCAATTCCGTACTGATAAAAATTTCTTAGTATCTTTTTGTGTGAAAGGAAGGCACATATTCTTTTCTTCCTGCTTCCAGACAAGTGATCGAGGGATTCAGAATCAGTTTGTTTTTAAGATATTTTTTTATTTATTGCTTGGCGACATTAAGAGAGACTAATGTACAACAAACATCTTCGTAATTCTGGATATATCAGTGACATTATTGTGAATTCACAACATCCCTATTCAAATTGTACTATGTGTACACTGTATTTGCAAACATTTTTCTGGGGGACCACATTTCATTTACGATTTGTATACTTTGTAAATGTACATGATAAAGTAAGAAAATGGGGCAAATTGTCATAATAATATTTAAAGCTTATGTCTCTAGGAAATTATTTTTTATATGATTTTAATACTCAAGTTTGTTGACTTACCAAAATTATGGGATGTGCAGCCGAACTTGACTTATTGCCAACAGGGCATTTCAAATTGAAAATGATGCAATGAGCTAGCAACTAGTTAATAATGATTGTGAGAGAAGCACATTGAAATTGTATTTTCATGAAATTTGAATGCAAGCTAAACACAAAAATGAAAGGTTAAATCTCTTGTTGTGAGAGTAAATTTACAATGCTACTATAATTTCAGGGACGAAAAACTGTTCGGGATCGTAAGATTCTTGAAGTTCATGTGGATAAGGGTATGACTGATGGACAGAAGATTGTGTTCAGTGGAGAGGGTGATCAAGAACCTGACTTGGAACCAGGAGATCTTATTATTGTTTTAGATGAAAAAGAACATGAGGTTAATACTTTAGCTGTAATTTTTGTTGCCACCATTGTTCATTTTTCTGTTATGTCTCATGTGTAGATTCTGGATACAAGAAATGATCATATTTAATTTATTTCCTTGGTTACTTCTTACATGTGGAATCCACTACATGACTAAACATGTTAATAACTAGCTGATACCCTCTCGCTTCGTTGAGCGCACAATAATGTTTTATCGCGGAGCTATATTAAATTTCGAGTCAATAGGGTGCATAGTTGTAATGATCTTGTGATGAGTCAATCAGTCAGTTGTATTTCGCTCTAAATCAATCTTGCACTACTTTTATAATTGACTTTTACACACACACTGAACTTTAGTACAGGTATAAAATACACACCTGGTATGATTGTACAGTTAAATAGTGCTGGTGACTTTCAGGTTTAGCTACTTCAAGCTATTTAATGTTTAACTGGAGGGCATTTGATGGGTTCACTACTTAGGCATCATTTTTATTTGCATAAATTTTATTATCAAGGCAATATATAAAAAAAAACAACTGAGTAAACCTAAGTTTAACATGACTTATAAAGTCATAAATACATTGCGTGATAAGAATGATTGATCAAAAAATTTGCCCACAATAAAATATGTTTGGACCATTAATTTAATATCCAAAACTTAGATAATTTTTCAGTTTTCTTGCCAGTTTTTTTACAAATATACTCTTTTAAATGTAACACTTGACAGTATTATATTCAGTTAGAGCATGCATTGCCTATGTTATATCTTCATATTATTGACCCAAAAAATTGTGTTAATATATTTAATTTTATTACAGGTTTTCAAACGTTCTGGTAATGACCTCATTATCCGTTTAAATATAGAATTAGTTGAATCACTGTGTGGTTTCCAGAAAGTAATCAGAACCCTAGATGATAGAGATATTGTAATAACTGTTTTACCTGGTGAGGTCACTAAGCATGGAGAAGTGAAATGTGTGCAGAATGAAGGTTTGTAAACATATTATTATAACAAACACAATATAAAGTTACATAACATTAAAAATTTACACCTAATTTTATAAACAATCTTACATCATGCATCACAAAGGTGTTGTTCTTATTTATTAAGTTAAACTAGCGATCTGCTTTAGCTTCGCACGGGTGATTACTGGAATCTCGAGAACAGCTCGAGACCTACCGGGTCCAAATGTGAATATAAACATTCTAGGGACCCATTGAAATACACAAAAAATTTCATCAAAATCGGATGGTTTCAAAGTCTATAATGGACATGGGTAGAAACATTTTTTGTGTTTTATATAGATAGATAGACAAACACAGCCTATGCTTGTCAATTTTACTTTATCTGATGGTAAGTCATCTATACATATGTCTCATCTCAGCACTGAAACAATATACAGTACTGCCACTGCCCTGAGTTAAGTAGGGGTCTGCCAGTCTGCTGTGCTGCCCGTAGTCCTTGTTGGCGGACTTAACATGTCCCTCAAGTATTTTGGTCAGTTAGACATGCAGTTTCCATCATGATGTATTCCTGAGCTGTGGTACACACTGGCGTGTGGTAAATCAAACTGAAATAATAAAAATAATGGTGTGCTGGTCTAGTGCGAATTGGTGATTTTTATGTGTTCGCAAGTATTTTATATATGAATATTTTATTGGAGTTAAATGGGGCAGTTATACAAGATTCAATGGTTGGTTCTGTGACCACTAAATAGTGCAGTATTATGAAAATGGACAAATCTTACAGCGGAACTCATGCTAACTGTGGTGTATTCTTGGGAAAGAACAAACCAATGTTTAGTGGCCATTTGTTGGAATACACATGTATAACATAATTATCATTACAACCTATCACAAGCCCTCTGCTGAACCACGGCCTCCTCCAAGGAATACCAAAAAGCATGGCTCGAGCCACTTGCATCTGTTGACATACATAATATAACAAAATGCCTACTCATCAGTCCATGTCACATTTTAAAATATATCTGTTAATGTTAAGGGTAATTTGGAATTATCTCCGACCTCCCAACGCTCGCGAAAATTTCGTATAAATAAAATAATACTTATTCGTCCAATAGTTTTTAAAATTTAAACATTTAATTCCTATAATATTATATTATTTTAATTTATTTATGGTTAATGATTAAATCAATATAATGTACTGGGTTATAAATTATGGGGTGGTCCAGCCGCACCTCAACCTACTGTTACTGATATTGCAAGATTGGTCTGTTTTATTAGATGCAGATAACCTAATCATATATAATAATATATTCGCGAGTGTAGAGAGTTCAACGGGATAATCCCGAAGAACGCTTTATGATTTATCCTAAGACTTAAATATGGTACACTTAAACAGTTCATTATATATATAGTGGGTAATAACTTTAATTTTTGTTTCAGGTATGCCTATGTACAAAAATCCATTTGAAAAGGGACAGCTTATTATTCAATTTTTAGTTAATTTCCCTGAACGCATTCCACCTGAAGTCATTCCTGCATTGGAGAACTGCTTGCCGCCTAGACCGAGGGTAAGAAGCTTCACTTTATTATATTGATAGTACTTCATTCTGACTTGAATTCAGTTGAACTTGGCTATATTAGCCATTTTTAATTCACTGATAGGTCTTTTTGTGAATGTAATTTTAATGTTTATGAAAAATTTCCAATTTGTACGCATATTTGAAGTTAAAATACACCCATACTACAATCCTCACATCCTAATCGACGCACCGCAGCAAGAACCCTAAGGCCGATTCCGCATTTGATCATCTTGACGTTATCTTGATCAGGCGTATCATATCAAGTACTTATACCCTAAGCATGGGCACTAATTTCCACCATATCAATTATTGACTTATATTTTTACGCTACCTAGCTTTCTCTCATTTAGTTCGGTCAGTGCTTCATCGTGACTAAGATTATTTTTTAATGTGTGTGAGCAGCTATTGAATTTTTACAAGACTAGTTTCACTGCGACCATTATGATCCAGTATAATTGTTTAGTAAAGAATTACTTAAATCAGGGATTCCCAAACTATTTTGGGCAAGAGACCCCTTTCCCAAAATGAATTGATACCTTAAACTGATACTCAGATGTACAGTAAACTTGACATCATTTTCTCATCACAAAAAAAAAATAGACACTAAATCAAATAAATATCAAGTGTAATTAAAAATTATTAATACAAATTACATAAAAATACTTGGGTAGGTAATTACTTTTTGGAAAAAAATACATTAAAATCGCAAAGTAAACATAAAAAACTATAAAATTTATTGTGATTGGTGAACCTGGTGACTGTCTATCAAACTGACAACTCTCTACAAATCCGATTCAGTATTGGTGAGGTGTAGCCTTAAATCTCCGCATTCTTTGATTTTCAAATGGTTTCTTTGTTTCGTCAAAATGTTTATAACCACACTGAAACCTTTTTCGACTAGGTATGATGATGGGAAAGCAATAAAGTATTTTTCAGTGATGTTCCACACTGAAGGATCCTGTGTTTCAATAAGTCGCTGCAACCAGAACTTCTGATAGCCTTGGTTGAACTTCTGCTTAAGCTCTTTGTCTGTGCTGATGGTGATCAACTCTTCTTGCATTACCACATTTTTATTTTCCATGGTTGTGTTGTACGGATTTATTATTCATTGAGGAATTTGTAAATTTAAGAGATCCTCAAACTTCTTAGTAAAATCCTGGTGTAATACGTCCAAGTGAGTGACATATGATAAAATAACATTGTATTGAAGCATTTCTGGTTTTGAGTTTATAATGTATAAGCTTACCCAAAAAGGCCTATATTATCGATTTTGTTTTAATAAAGTTGAGATCGTCACCCTGCAGCTGTAAATTAACTTTGTTAAACGTAGACAAAGATATCAATCAAGTAATAAATATCTGTTTAACAATTGTTGAGATTTTCTTTCAAATTAATTTTTTTTTGCTTTTAAAAACTCGCAACACAAATTCACAAATAGTTGAAAATCTTGCTAAGCAAGAAACTCCTGATAGCCAGCGAACCATATGCGGAAGTAACCAGCAGAGCACATAACCGCGAGTTCAAAGAATTGCTTCGAATCTTGTTGACAGCATTTATAATATATTATAAAGACTGGTGCAATCTAAGACTCAGATTATTTGAAACTAAATGTTGTCTGTGAATGCAGTTTTCGCTTTAAGTGAGCTGTAAAACTACAATGACTAAGGTGGCTTTGATCACGATTTTGTTTGTGTTAAATCTCAAATATGCGTCAAATACAGAGCAAGTCAAAACGTGCCTGAAAGACTTGTATGCTCCATCTCATTATCTTGCACGAACTTGTCCACGCTTATTGATTGGGTAGTTTTTCATTTTGTACGAACTTATGCACGTTTATCGACTTACTGAGTTTTTAAAATTACAACAATGATACTTCCTACTAAAATATAAGTCATTCTTATAACAAGTTGGTACATGTAACATAACTTATCATCAGTATCTTGAAAGTTTAAATAAGAACTTGTGTTAATACAATAGGGCTCGATTTTTAGTCTTAGTTTATGTCGACCCCTGGGAAACCGATTTCGACCCCAAGGGGTCGTTATCGACCACTTTGGGAATCTCTGACCTAGATGATACGTGGGACGTCAAAAAGTTGGGGGGGGGGAATTTTCTATGATCGCAATCCACTCGTTTTTTCGCTCTAGAGAATCGAAAGATCATCCGATTTCGATGAATTTTTTTTATAATTTTCGTTTTTACGGCGGGTTTATGAAAAAGATATGGAAAATATCTTACCTTAGGATTTCATATAGTTTTATGATTTTAAATGTGATCATATGTGATCATAAACGCACTTCTTCGAATATAAACGTTCATAACTTTTTTGCAAAGCATTAAATGAAGTTTATATACCGTTTTTGTTAATCTACACAGAAAACGAACATTTAAAAAAAATCATTGAAAAATGTTTCTTTATTAATTTTTTGTCTCACTTAGTTTTAATTTTTATATGGTTTTCTGACCTTTAATGTTATTATAAACGCTGAAAATCTTCGCTAGAAAATCGAAATGATTATAAAAGTTAATATTTTGGTATTTTATTGGGTGGTAAGAGCGAACGAAGCGAGCTCGGGACTTAGAGCATCCCGACTCGGACAGGTTAGGTTAGAAGGAGTTAACCCTACGGGAGAGAGTTGTGGGAGGGAAGCACCACGTCACTCAACGTAGCGCAGTCGAGGGAAACCCGATCGACGGAGCCTCTACGGGCTCATACTTCTGACTGGTTTATAAAAAAATAACCACGAAGGAGATGGCGGGGTTTATTCGCTCGCTCTTTCGACTTCCGCCATCTCCTTCTAACCTAACCTGTCCGAGTCGAGATGCCCTAAGTCCCGAGTTCGCTTCGCTCGCTCTTACACTCAATAAAATACCAAAATAAAAATAAAAATAAACAAACATTTTTAAATATTCGTTTTTTTGTGTAGATTATGAAAAAAAAAACAACTTCATTCGATTATTTGTAAAAAAGTTATCAACAATTATACGTGAGTGAGTGCATTTTCATGAACATTTAAGGTCTTGTAACCAATATAACATTTTATTTTTTAATTCCTGTAAATTTTTGCGTAAATCCGCCGTAAAAACGAAGATTTTTAAAAAAATCATCGAAATCGAATGATTTTTCGATTTTCTAGAGCCAAATACGAGGGGACCGCGATAGTATAAAATTACCGTTGGCGGAATAAAAAAAGCTATGCTAAAGAAAACACAGCTTGCAGCATTAGTTGCAGTATCAGAAACAACCTCCTATATCAACACTTTTGGCATGACTAGTCTGTGCAAAATGGGTTTCGACTTCTGAAAATGCTTTCTGTGCATCAAAAACACGAGCGCGTCGAAAGTTGTTGCGAGTTTTTGGACCGCTGTGGAGAGCAAAGGAAGGAAGTTATGGCCCGAAATTTAACTGGCGATGAAATGGTACCTGAGTCAAAGCAAGAGTCGATGCAGTGGCATAAAAAAGGCGCACACCCTCCTAAGAAGTATAAGATGTCTCAATCGGCCGAAAAGATCATGGCGACGATCTTTTAGGATACAGAAGGTATCCTTTTGATTAATTATAAGGAATGTGGTATTTTCATAACGGAAGAAGACTATGTTTCTTTACTAGATCAAATAAAAGGAGCTATTAAAGAAAAAAGTCGAGAAAAGGTCACAAAAGGCGTGTTCCTTTTGCACGACAATGTGCCCGTGCACGCAGCCATGTTGCGACGGCTGCCATGCACCGGTGCTGTTTTGAACAACTGCGCCACACACCCTTTTTAGACGGTATTAGCATATTTGACAGATCTAATAAATGCATTAGGCATGGAGTATAGAGGTAAGGAGGACAATCTGCCTTATGAGAATAGTTGAAAATGTGTCCATCTGTAAACAGTAAATAACAGTTCAAAAACTCCACAACAGCGCTCGAGTAGCTGCAGAGATAAATCATAAGATAAATCATAAATCAAATATGTTGAGTGCTTTTAAAATAAAAATTTTGAAAGCAATAAAGTAATTTAAAAAAAAGCAAAAAAAACAATTAGTTACTTCGCATAAATATTTAGGCCTAATAATAGATCATAAGTTCAATTGGCACGTACATATAAATCATGTA
>DWHP01002286.1:0-14664 GCA_018247895.1 Parnassius honrathi
GTGATATTCATTCCGTAAATACCAGGAATAGACACAAGCTAGTAGTATCAGTGTCTCGACTCCACCGAGTCAGTAATTCGTTCTGGGGGAGATGTACGAGTATACGCTTTTACAACGAAATCCCAGAAAATATACAAATTTTGACTTGCACAAAGATCAAAAATTTTTTTAAACTAGGTTTGTATAAAAAGGGTTATTGTAATATTAAAGAATTTATGGATGATAATAACCCCTGGGAAGGTTCATCGCTATGAAGCTATTTCTAATTTGTTATGTGTTGTTTAATTGTAATGGTAAATTTGATTTTCTGAACCAGTGGTAAATAAAAAAAGTGACGTTCAATAAATATTATTTATAATCTATACTAAATTAAAAAAAGTTTCCGTTTCTGTTTCTGAAGGCATTTAGTTCCCCGGCTGGGTCGATCCATCAGCATTGCATCTATTATACAGTGTCGCTCTTTATTACTGAGTAACGAGTTTTTAGACTGACGACCTAATAAATAAAACTCGATGTCAATTTATGAAATACTTAAAGTTGTTCTCTCTCTTTTCACTAAATGAAATTAGAAAGAGAAATGTTTAAAGATAAATTATACTTAATTTAAGTAATCTATAATCAATGGTTAATTTTAAAGTATTTTAAAAACTTGAACAAAAGAGCACAAGAGTAATTTATACCAACGCCGTGTTAGCCTGTTGATAGTGGTCGAATAGCCTGTAAATCAAAAAAGTTATAAACTATGAATTCTACGTTATGAATCATCACTCATTTTTATATTAAGAGTTATTATTATCTCCCGTTCTTCCTCTACCACAAACACCGACGGTTTTAACGAAAGAGATAGCTATATTTCTTACAATTGTCAAAAATACACCTAAATCAAAATTGTAACAGTAAAATTATACGTGCGTTTCAAAATAGAACGCCCAAACTGGTAATAACGGAAATTAAATTTATGTTTTTTTTATTTATTTAGTGATTTGAGATTTCCATTCATAACTAATTCCTTGTTTAAAAGCAATGTACGTAGATAAATTCATATTAGGCACATATACATTTGTGAACATAGATTAAAAAATATGGTTGCGATAAGACTTTGTGACTAATAATATACATTACTTTGGTTAGTGCCATAAGTCACGAAGACGTGAAATTTTCCTTTATACTTAATTGGAATTGATAAAGTATAAATGATTTAATAATAAAGATGCTGTAGTGGCGGTGTAAGAATATCTACTACCCATGTTAATTCGTAATCTATTGGAAAACAGAACTAAGATCTTTCTTTGTATTTTCCATAGACGACTTATGACACACGAGGTACGAAATAGGGTAAAGTATTCATTTTCACTGTTACTGCATGGAAAGATAATAATATATCATTATTTTAAGAGCAAAAATTATTTTATTTATACTAGATCTCTTTACCCTTTAGATCGGAAAACAGAATTAAGATCTTTCTTGCATTTTCCATAGAAGTCTTATGACACACGATGTACGAAATAGGGTAAAGTATTCTTTGTCACTGTTACTACATGGAAAGATATTAATATATCATTATTTTAAACGCAAAAATTATTTTATTTATACTAGATATCTTTACCCTTTAGATTGGAAAACAGCAGTACTGTTTGGTAGCAGAAATCGGTAAGAGGGTGGTATGGTTATTCTATTTCACAATGAAGGTTTGACTTTGGTTGTTGGTAGCCAACATACACACTGTGTTAGTGTGCGTAGGCCTCGGGAGCGCTCAGTAATGATCGCGAGTCGAACGAATCGCAGTTACACACACAGACGCGTCTGTCGGTATACGTCACTACTACAATCAAGGCGAAACCTTCATCGTTAAATGGAATAACTATACCTACCCAGACTCCCCAGGCAGTAAAGGGTTCCGACCACCTTACGATGCATTTAATTATAGCCCTCAGAGGTGACAACGCATCTGTAGCCTTCGTCATTTAAAGTTGGTGCAAGTATCCATAAGCTGCGATAGCCATAAACTAAAAGTGACGAACGAGCATACAGTCTACCTGAAGGTAAGTGGATTCTGTGGCCCATAGACATGTACATTTTTATCCTCGACTAAGAAACTAAATAAAGATGCGCTGTCACCCCTGAGAAATAAGATGGAATGTCTCGTTTCTATTAAAAAGTGTCATCGGTTCTCTATCCACATCATACAAAACACACGCCAGTATTCTGTGAGAGCGTGATTCCACCCCAGTTGAGCTGACCCAGTCTTACTGCTTCTTGCTACTAATACAGCTGCTGCTTGCCTTACGAAGTACCACTCAATATTAGGTAGACAAAAAGGTCGTTTGTTGCTTCAATTTTATATAAAAAAAACCCCGCTAATCACTGTAAGGAGACTTCCAAGTAGAGCCAGTTGTTCTTCGATAAGCAGGTTTTAATAATCAAATATTTTAAACACATGTGAAGTCCGCCAATGCGCATTAGAATAATGGTGCGGATTCTTCCCTACTCCAAAATTCCTTTAAGAAGCGAGGGGTGGCCTGTGCCCAGCAGCGAGGAGTACCTGTACTTATTAAGACAAATACATGATTGTCACATAAACGACTACATAGTTTAAGGTAAATTCCACAGTCGTTCGCCAAATTAATTTCACTAAAAACACACAACACCCGCGCAACGCATTCACGATTATTTAATTGAGCCATTTGCTATTTGCTTGTCATTTGAACGAGTTAACATTTTTGGTACGTGCCTCTGCCGAAACCTCGCGCGACGTAAACCTTTTTTTTTAGGTTTTACGAATTGTAAACTAGTATTAATATCATTATACAGAGCTTTTCTTGTAAAAGTGATGATGATAGAATGAAAATGCGGATGCCTTTTCTTGAGCACTAAAATGGAATGGACGAGGCATTCCATTTTAGTCTTATTGAAAAGGGTCTCCGGTTCTCTATACTTACCGTACATAACACAGCACGTTTAAGCTGATATTTTGTAAGAGCGTGGTCCCTCCCCGGACGAGCATATTCGTACAGCCATAATTGCAGCATCACAACATTAAGTACGCATTCTTAACTCTTCATTCATATAAAAAATTATCCGTTATGAAATATAACAAAATAGTTTTGTACGTATTAGCAAGAAATTTCAAAAGAAAATTCACCAGGTCGAACTAGGTATGCCGATTGGTGGACATAGAAACGAAACTCCCAGTTTGTACGGTTCGACATTTTTCGGCAACTTTTTCAAAATTGTCGGCTGCATAACAAGTAGATAAGCTAGCCATTTTGTTTAGTAAATGCTGTGATTTATATAGGTAAAATGCACAGCTATAAAACAATACCAGCTATGTAATAAGAAACAAAGTGCATTTTAACTAAAGTACCCGCTAAAAGTTAAGGATAGCGGAATTCGCGGTCCTAGTTAAGGCATTGTTTCAATGGCGCTCGTTAGAGCGAAATTATAAACAATACTTGGAAATAAACTGAATTCTTAATCTAAATCAATTTATTCTGTGATCTAGCTCGATATTTCATTTAACCGGACCAAAGATAACGAGCCCACAGATATAATCGATCGCTTGTCATGTCAATCGATAAATTATTTAATTCGTGCCGTGAAATCGTTCTGTTGTTCAAGTAATTATCCATTAGTCTACTTGAATTTTATCAAAACATTTCCTTTCATGTTTAATTTAATGTCGTCATTAGTGTAGGACTTTTGGCCCCATGTTTTATCTGTGGTGTTTATAACTATTCCCAGAATTCTTGAAATACGTTTGTTACAAATGTCTTGTCTTGTCTTGTAGTCAAGAATTTAAAAACTGTGTTTTTAGCAACAATATGTACAAATTTTATACTAAAGTTTTTGTACACATAGAAAAATATCTGGTCTATCGTCGTCGCGTGATTTCACGTGGTATTATCGGTTCATTAATCAGCCAATTACTAATATTGGGTATTTTTCATAGAGAATCATGTTGAGGTGTTGAAAACAATAAAAAAAATAATCGACACTAAAATGTAATATTTATGAAATAATAATAAATACCGAAGCAAATCTATACATATAAATAACTACCTTATATCGAGCTAAGGGTCATTCAAATTTTTCAGTCATTTTGAAAATGCTTGTCTTTCTGTCTGTCCGAGCTGAAATTCAAAATGGCCGAACCGATTGTGAAGATGCATTGTGAGATGTGATCACTGTTAAATATAATTATATTCATTTATTTTATTATTGGTTGATGTTTCTTTTGACGTGCCTGTTTGTCTGATTATGTATACAAATATTACTCCCTACTTCAATATTTGACATATCGTAGATACAAAATGTATTATTTTTAATAACATAATCATCATCATCATCATTATAGCTAATTAAAGTCCACTACTGACCTTAAATCTTAATACTGTCTCTGAATAGTGTCCGACCTCAATGTGAAAGTGGCAGCACTCATCAATAAAAACAAGTGAATGTAGTTATGCATCTTTTGACAGTTACGGAATTCCAGCCAGTTGAGATGCATAGTTGTTATTTGACAGTCGCTTGAATGAGTCGATGTGAGTGATGTTGTGAAAAATAAAAAAAATTGAGTATCGACCCGTCATAAAATTTTTCTTTTTGAAAGGCAAAACGCCTACGCAAATCAAACATAATTTGGACTCTGTGTATGGGGACTCTGCACCATCATTTACTACAGTAAAATTTTAGGCGGCTGAATTTAAACGTGTCCGTGAGAGCTTGGGAGACGATGAACGTTCGGGACGTCTAAAAACTGCAACTACTGACTATAACACCGCTAAAGTTCACCAAGAGTGAAAGAGTGTGACAGAAGTGTTCACATAAAGTGAGAGAGATAACATAGGCTGTGAAAATGTCCAAAGAACGTGTTATTTATATCTTAAATCAAGATTTACGCATAAGAAAGCTTTCATTGCGTTGGGTGTCGCGTTTGCTTACGTAGACCAAAAACGTGTTCCAATGAACGCCCAGCTTAGGCGCAATAAATCCAGGTTTTGGCGCCGATTAACTACTGTAGGTGAAACTTGGATACACCATTATATATTACTTATAGCCCAAAACTAAAATACATTCAAAACAATAGACTGCAAAGGGGGAACCGCCTCCAAAAAAAGCAAAAACTCTTTTTTCGGCTAGGAAAGTGATGGCGACTATTTTTTTTGGGATAGTTTTTTTATAGGATAGGGTGACAAAGGAGCACACAGTTCAGTCCACCTGATAGTAAGTGGTTGCTGTGGCCCATAGACATCTACATCTACCCTCGATTCAAAATACAGATGCGTTGTAACCCGTGAGGACTAAGATGGAATGTCTCGTTTTCAGTAATAAAGGTCTCCGGTTCTCTAAACTCACCATACGAAACACAGCAGCATTAAGCTATTATTTTACGCTGATATTCAAATAGTCATGGAGTTATCTTAATTGATTATCTTCAAAAAAGAAAAACCATCACACGAGCGTACTATGCATTATTACATGACAACTGATGACAGAAATTGCAGAAAACGGCCACATATGCAGAAAATTTACACGATTTACAGTTTGAACTGCTTGACCATCCGCTGTAATCACCATATCTAGCACCAAGCGACTTTTTTTCCTCATCTAAAAATTGCGCTCGGAAGACCGAGATTTTCGTCAAATGAGAAGGCAATTACCTTGGTGTACAATTATTTTGCAGAGAAAAATGCCGAGTACTATGTGGACGGGTTAGAAAGACGGGAGCATCGCATCGCTGGGAGAAGTGTCTAAGAGACTATGTAAAAAAGTAAAAATAAGAAGAAAACAAACACGACAGAAGTGAAACCTTCGAATGAAATGAAATATAAAATACAAATACTTTAAATGATTTATAATTTAAACTACAAGTTCGGCATAAAGTATAGGAAAATATAATTTTAGAGTTAAGAATTGAACCAATCCTTTTAATTTAAATATTAGACACAGACATTATACTACTCTTTTCGATATACCTTATATAGTACTCACTAATTACATAAAGATTTATATCAATTTTACCTATTACGAAGTTGAGATTTGGCCAGTTCCACGGTTCATACCTTGTTGAACAAAACGCGTACGTGACGCTGTTTCAGCGGCGTTTACAACTTTTTTCTCGCGAACATTGAGTTTATAATCCATAATGCTTCCTATCTCATTTTCTCCCACGTTAAATCTTGTGAATTTATGTGTCTGTCTCTTTTTACTATCGCTTTTTCGTTTTATCCAGTTTCAAATCACAACGATGCTGAAGAAGTTTTCACTTCAATATCTTGTATCTTTGTTAGGTCGGAAACTTTTTAGAACACCCGCGTATATAGGGGATAGTTGTCATTATTGCTGGCAACAGCAGTTTTTGGACACTGTTACCCATCAGTTTATTTCCTTCTATTGTTTCTTACGACATAAACGGGATGACTATCTTAAGCTGTCACCGAATTTCGACCCTCGAATTTCGGCCATAACGGCTAGTCTCATCTCAACAGAGACAGTCCATCTGAGCACGACAGGATTACAGCGTACGAGTGTGTGAAAAGAACAGGTGCACTCTCTATTCTCCCACTCTCATAGCCCCGTTGGAATGACAGTCCAACTCCACTGGAGATCAGGCGTAGCATCAACGGCTTTACGTGCTTTTCAAGGCACAGGGTTGAAAAGCATCACCAGCTATCTATATCTGGACTGCTACTACGATTTTCATGGAAGAAACACCCGTTAACTGATTTTTGTCTCGAACTGAGATTCGAGCCCGGAATTCAAATGATCGGTTGTCACACTTATAACCACTAGACCAACTAAGCAGTCATTTAATATTTATTTCATGTTTACTGTCGATAAACATAATATTTTATTTAAACATAAGTCGATAGCATTGTCGTTTATTTAACGGTATTCATTTTCTTGTTTTAAAACCACGAGAGTAAATGCAAATCGCGTTCCATAAACATCTTAAAGAGATAATTTACGCTTGTGTTAGTAAGTTTAAATATTGTAAAGTTATAGATATGTTAATAATTGATAAGTCCCAAACGATGACACTCCGTTGGTCAACGCCCCCTAGTGCCTCCATTTAGCTACTAATGTTATTAATATATGTATATACATTCATGTAGGCTGCTAACTAACTAGACATATTTTATAAAAGTGTACGACGCGTGCGGTGTCTGCACGTTATGATTTTGTGGAATATTCATTCACACATTCAATAAACATGACAACGGTAATACCCTACCAGACGGTGTCGATACCTAGCTAAAAACATTACAATACCGTCGAAAACTATAAACTGAGAGAGAAACTACTTTAGCTACCACATATACACACTAATACCACAGTCTATAAATCCATACTAATACTAAGTACTGTTAACATTGTTTTGTGGGTGCAATCACGAAATATCAAACATATTACGGCATAACATCCAAGTATTCACATACAAAACTCAGGTGCGGTTCTATAGGTGTCTCTTTACCTTCGGAGCGAAATGTGATAAATTCGTTTAAGCCTTCACCGTGTGCCAATTAAAAATGAAATAATTATTTCTCATAACACTCAAAATATAAGCCTATAAATTTATCAAACGCACTAATCCATAGTTCATTCACTTCAAGAGGCTATTGCATCTCATAATTATAACACATCGGAATTCAAAGACGAAATCAAAATACTTTGTAGCTTGTTATTCTACTGGCTTTTCGTACTCTCGAACCAGCAGTGCATTTGACGATGGTGTAACACTGGTGGGAACCAAAATTAAAACATTAAAACGAAGCCGACCAAGATTTTCGCCATAGTAACACAATACATCGTAGAACACAACAATGGATACTAATCTAATTCAGATAACCTCTTACGACTAATGATCTCGAAACTCTAACTTTCTACCACTTAGCAATCATATTATACTAACGAAACGTACATTTATATAATATTATAGAATAATAGTAAGCTTACAACAAACAACAGAAGTGCGAGATGGACACCACATTTCTTTCACAATAAGTTTTTCATGGTCGTATCTAGAATGTCATTACTATATCAAGTTTTATTGTCACCCTAATAAAGAGTGTAACACATCGGGCGGATGGGATGCAATCAGCATGTAAATGCAGCTCTCACTACGCGGAGCAAACATCGAATATTGATCGCTGCATTATGTTAATGCTTGAATTTAAAACGTCGCCGACGACCGGACCGAGCGCGCTGAAACCGCTTGCGAATCGCTGTTATGTCACCGGTGTGCAGATACCTTAACTTTTTATTGTTTATATTCAAAGAAGTGCATCGTTTATTATGCCAGTACTTAGAAGCAATTATTACGGCTTATTACGGGCAATTCGTTTACCTTGTTTGGGACTTTCTTTTTTAAATTAAACAATGTGTAGTGAAGCTAATTCATCATATGGACTTCATGTTTGCGGCGGTTTCTCATTAACGAAACAACCGTAACTTCGTACCACTTTAAACAATGTGAGGGGTACGACTAATTCTGTGTATTTTTCAATTGTTCTTGTCATCTAGTGGCATAAGAGTCCAGGGGAATCAATCAGTCCGTCCCATGTTTGTCATAAGGAGGTTTTTAGAATAATCTGTTTGGCTAAGAATTCTAATTTCAAATTAATTTTATTTTAAAAACATGGAATTCTTTTTTCCAAATTAGTTAATTATTTATTAATGAGTGTTATGTTTTTATCGAATTTGATTTTTTTTAGTCGTCGTATATATATACGTAAAAAATTCGAGCAATTATGAAATATGAGTACCATCGTGGCAGCAACGCGGCACAAGCGGCACGCAACATCAACGATGTTTACGGAGTAAATACTACAAACGAACGCACCACCTCTTATTCCTTCCGCTTCCGTTTTGAATAATGAACCCCATGGTCTGAAAACTTGGGTCGACAATGACGAACTAAATGTGATTGTGGAAGCTGATAAAAATAGCATCAAAACAATATTGATTCATTTGCTTCAAATTGGTAAAGTAAGAAAGCTTGACAAATGGGTGCCTCACAAACTCAATGATCGCCAGCGAGATGTACGCGTCGAAACGCACTGCTCAACAGGTACATAAACAAAAGAATTTTGAACCGCATTGGTACCTGCGAGAAAAATGTATTCTGTTTGATAATCGCAAGTGCTCAGCAAGTTGGTTGGATCTGATTCAGCAACTAAACAATGCCCTAAACGAAAACTTACCACTAGAGAAATGATGACCATTGTTTAGTGGTCCTGCGCCGGTGTGATTCAGCACAGCTTCTTAAACCAAACGGAATGACCATTACTGCAGATGTGTACACCTGATGCTAAGTGGATGCTGTGACCCGTAGACATCTACAATAAATGTATCGCTTTGAATCGAGAATAGCGATTATGAATCTAAATCTCGGTTCTCCGGTTACTACTCACTATTCGAAACCCAGCAGCACTGAGCTGTTATTTTGCGCTCGTATATTGTAAGAGAGTGTTCCGTTGGAGTTGGCCTATTCGTGCTGCAACTGTAATATAGCTACTGCGTATAAATATAACTGCAACGTGGCTCTACTACATATAAATATAGCTGCAACCTGGCTCCACTACATATTAATATAGCTGCAGCAAGGCTCTACTATATATAAATATAGCTGCAGCATGGCTCCACTACATATAAATATAGCTGCAACTGGGATTTTCCACGAAGAATGTATATGTTACTATGGGCAATGTCCGAAAAATCTCGAGTCTACCGTTGGATGGTACGTACAATCATCACATTTATTCTAGAAGTAAAATGGTACCAAAAAGGCGACAAAAGAGAGTATTGTTTTAGTAAATCTACCCAACAACGAAAGCGACCTATTTGCATCAAATAGTAGCTTAATGTTGCTGTATTTCCTATGATGAGTGTAGAGAACCGGAGACCCTTTTACTGGAAACAAGGCGTTCATCTTATTCCCCACGGATGACCACGCGTCTGTATTTTATTTCATAATCGAGGGTAGATGTAAATCCATATGGGCCACAGCAACCACTTACCATCAGTTGGTCTGTGTGCTCGTTTGGCACCCTATCCTTTAAAAAAAATAGGCTTTCTGCCTAGGAGTTCTTCTAGGTAAGTATTACCTATTTGTGTTGCTAAACAGCAGTGCCAACACTACTATAGAGCATATAATGTTACTGCTGTAGAGCATAGAGAGTCAATATAAGCCTTTAAGGCATTATCTGTAGTATTGTAGTAGTTTTAAAAAAAACACCCTCCCGAAGATGATGCATCAGTAGCCTTCCTTGCTTGAAGTTACTACACTGTAAATTCGTTTGTCACTTCGGTTATATACAAAATGTACTTGTTAATATAAAAAAAAATTATAGTTGTATATTTCTACCTTTTGCTTTAATTGTTCCATTCCTGTAATAAATGTGAATTATAGCAAGTGCTTTTTCGCGTCACAATTAACCTTAGCGCCGCAAGAGCTCAGGGCCCGACACCTGCGTCAAAGTTTTTTTAACAAGGTGAGTGATTTGTTTAATTACATATTCCAGAGCCTACGTATTTCTTACTGCAATTTTATGCATTAAAACACCACAGACACTGCATAGACAAATTCTAATAGTAACCTAATAGTTAACCTTATCTAACTCATAGATGGGCGGAGGCAGTAGAGTCCAATGGGGAGGCCTTGGCCATTAGTTTGGACATAGCGGATGCCTTAGATCGGGTTTGACACAAAGTGGTTCTCTCAAAGCTTCCTTCCTATGGGCTTCTCGAGAAATTGTGCAATTGGATCACCAGTTTTTTTTGCAGATCGGAGAATCAAGCTATTAGTAGACGGTGCATGCTCCGTTTGCAAGCCTAACGCTGGTGTTCCACAAGGCTGCGCTACCAACGCTGTTTCTTCTACATATCCATAACATGCTGCAAACCTGTAACATTCATTGCTATGCTGACGACGGTACTGGTGATACTTTATACAATGTGTTATTATTTCTCCAAAACCGTCGTTGAGTACTGGAACAAATTTGTGTCTGAAGTCGAGACTTTGTTGAACAAAAGACTGGGGCCTACTAAATCTAGCCCCAAGACTCAAGACACTAGTTTGCGCGTTTACCGCAAGAAGAGACCCCCTTTGTCGTATCTTCTCAACTTCAGGGCACTCCCTTTGTTGCCTCAACCAGTATTGAAATCTTCGGCGTCGATATATCGAATGACGTGCAGTTTCGTAGTCACTTGAAAGAGAAGGCTAAATTGGCCTATAAATAGTTTGGCGTGCTCAGCAGAGCGGGTTGGTGTTTCATGCCGGTACACCGCCTTCAACTTTACAAGGCGCATGTTCGACCTCACATGGAATATTGTTCCCATCTCTGGGCTGAGGCCCTCCTGATTCTGATTAGTTTAACTCAATGACACTGCGAAGAGATTTTTTGCGTATTTTATCGCATCTACCACGGGGAGTGCTCAAAATAATAGTTCGGACTAATTCCAGCCGCTCAAGTTCATCACTGCACATCGCGACAAAACTTGCGACACCGTCCGACTATACCATTTGCAGTCCCCCATTGTGTGATTTACAAGAAGTTTTCTTCCTCGCACAACTTCCTTGTGGAGTATGAGAGTGAGGGAATAGAAAGTTCACTTGTTTTTGAGCACATGCTTGTGCACTACAAAAAATGTGTTGAAACACCTAGATTAGTATATTTTAGCATAGCAAAATTTCATGTGGAATCTTGTTATGGACTATTGCGACTAACATTGAAACTATATTTGTTTTTCAGACGAGAGCCATTGGAGACTTTTATAGCTTGGGTCAGAAGGTATCCCGTAGGGAAAAATTTAAAGAAATATTTTACTTTAGAATGAGGCTTTTATTAAAAAAAACTATTAAAAATAATGATGTACATTCTATAATTCTAAACAAGAACAAGTTGGTAATACCAGTTATTCGAATTCAAAGAGTCAGTAATTCCTAAACGGGGCAATTTGGGCTTTTGCGCTTTTGCAACAATTCCAGAAAATATGCAGGCTTTATCTATCAAAGAGTTTATTGACAAAATATTTGATTATTATTGGAAAATACAAAAGGGTTATTATACTACTAGAATACATGATTGATAATAGCCCTTTTGCATTAGGTGGCTGCTACCATGATGTTTTTAATTGTATAGGATATTATAATATTGTAAATTAATGCTGAAAAATCCCGCTGGGTTTCTTACTGAATATTCCCAGGACAGAGATTTTTTCCAAGACTGTGTCACAACTTAATGACTTTCAATAAATATGATTCTACCCTATTCTAATAGGAGAACAGAACACAGCAGTGGATCATGGCAACTTAAACTTATTTTTTGTCTTACTACATACGTTTTACGTCAAAGTAAATGCTGTGCTGAAATTAGATAGAAAATATACGTATACGTACTGAAATTTAGAAATTTTTATTTGTTTATTGCAAATATTTGGTCGCATAGAGGCATTAAGAGAATTCACTAACCAACATCATACCGTACCGTAGGTGTCATAAGAAGCAACACTGGAAAACTAAACCAGGAGATGGGCAGCAGCATAAGCAGAAGATGATTGAAAATAACGGTTGCCACCCCACCTGCTCAGCGTGGCAACTATGGCAAATTTCTATCCCAATGAGGCATTCTACGGTGGAAATCCAAGGGGACTTCTTACAATGATGATATATAACTACTATTTACATTTGATTTTTCTTTAAAAAAAATTGTTTTGGAGAATTTCGCTACTACACATCTTTTTTAAAATGTCCAATCATTACTTCTGCGCCTTATGTCAATAGGTTTTATTTTAATGTATCACCGACACTTTCAGAAGATTTACCGCCATCATTATCCTTGTAGATTTCGAAATAAGAAGTAAATTTTTACAAATATATGCACATATTTATGTTTTATTTATTCACAGAACTAAACAATACTGTCTCTTTTTAAGCGAACGCTGGGTTTTTGCTCTTATAATATAACGTTACTAAAATGGTCACTTCTAGGCATTAATAAATTTATGTCCGTACTCGTGCGACTGAAGTTATGCAAAAGTTTAGTTGTATTTTGTTCATTGCGCTCATACTCTTAAGGAATTCGAAACTTATTGTAGATGTGACTTTGTAAAATTAAAACCGCAAGATCTTTGTATTTAAAGTAATATGTTGGAACCTTGACCGTTTAGTAAATTTTATTAAACGGTCTAGGTTCCAACATATTACTTTAAATACAAACATCTTGCAGTTTCAATTTTACCCTACTAAGGGGAGCCCTACTAAGGGGAGCGCAAGAGGGATGTTTTTTTTTTTATTTACTCAAGCGCGTCTGATTAAGGTAAGGTGTGTTAATTAAGATCTAAAAGGAGTGCATTTAGAAAATTTGACGATTTGAGCGTAACGTAAGAGAGTGGAAGGGTTACAAAGTTGAAAAAAAACGTAGTTTTGACATTCTCGTGCGTGGTTGATTTTTTTATGTTAGAGGAAATATTGCAAAAAAAAAAAACAAAAAAAAACATAATCTGCCGATTTTCACACGCCGAAACACTAAAAATCGTCTGTGAAGATGAGAGCGTGCAGCTAGAGTAAAGCATGTATACCCCACTCCGATTTACTCACTATAAAAAAAAATAAAAAAAATATATATTTATAACTGGCAGATTAGTAATATCAAAATTTCATTGAAATCAGTTCAGTAGCTTAGGAGTTCATTGCGTACAAACGATATAACACATAATTTTATAAGTAAAGATTAGTATCTACTGTAATTGCAATGATATATGATGGGTATGTACTAACTGTTCTTAGTATCAACAGCAGAAAACAAATTTCACATATAGGGTGATGGGATTGAATTGCGAGTGCGAGGGAGGTAACTTAATGCTCGCAAAACTATGTAATAAAAGGAAGCTAAAGAAATTGAATTTGCTTTGTAGCTGCTCTGTTATCTGTTCTTCTTATATACAACAGAATCTTGTGTACCGTTGTATACCGTTACAGTCAATAAAGATCCAGTTCTGAACATAGACCTCCACCATAGATTGCCTCATAGGTTTATTTTTATTTTTAATCGTTTTTTTGCCCATGACCTGGTTTGTAGCTACATTTTTACATTTTTTTCTTCTTGTCAACTATCATCCGTGTAGTGGCGGGTAAGAATACCCACTACCCCATATCTTCCCGTGGGTGTCGTAAGAGGCTACACGGGTAAACTGAGGCAGAAGTTCTTCTGCCTCAGTTTCCCTCTGTCACCTCTTATTGTGCTGTGGCAAAAAGAAGTAAAACCCGCGGTTGCCAACTAACTCACCAATATGGCTATATGCCGCCCGTGAGCAACAATACTACGCGACCTGGCAACATAACGCACGCAACCTGAGGACTGACAAAAAGATCCTGGAGCTGGAAGAAAAGAGAAACAAGTTGCGCTGGGATATTATAGGATTACCTGAGGTCCGAAGAGAGGAGGAGGACACGGTAATCCTCGAATCCGGCAATTTTTTCTATCACCAGGAAGGTGACCGTCTGTCTCAAGGAGCTGTCGGATTTATCGTCCACAAGTCTCTCGTTAATAACGTAGTAAAGATTGAGAGTGTGTCGACGCGCGTTCCTTATACTCAGAATCACCAAACGGTATTCGCTGAAGGTCATACAGGTTTACGCACCAACCTCGGCACATCCCGATG
>DWHP01002287.1:0-14660 GCA_018247895.1 Parnassius honrathi
CAGCTATTAAATGAACATTAACACATACATTCGTCCATATATATATATATATATATATATGTGTGTGTGTGTGTGCTCTTATTTGGCTTGCTAGACCGAACTATACTCTTTGGCATGTATTACAGTAGAGTTGGCCGGTCGATTGTATTACGCGTAGGAGGGAGGGCTTAGGTCTCTCTTTGCGCAATTGGCGTTTTAAGCCTAGAGTTTTGAGACGGCTTTCCTCTAATGATTTCATTCTTTCAAAGGTGGTAAGATCGCAAAGATGACCTCTTTGCAGCAAGATCCTCCCAATACTCAGGGTTTTTACCGCAAGCGTTCAGGTGTCTTTTGAAAACGTCCTTATAGCGCTCTATCTCTCAGTAAAAGACAGCTTTAGGTAAACGGCAGTCTTCTATTCTAAAGGCCACCACCGCACCACTTGAGCTGACGTTGCATGAGAGCTTCAATGCCGAACATTTCTCAGAACCAAAACCTCAGAATTAGGAACACGGTCCTGTCACTTGATCTTTAGGATAGATCTTAGACATCTTAGGTGGTAAGTGTCAACTTTTTTAATATCTGTTTTGTAAAGGCACCATGTCTCTGCGCCATATAGAAGGACAGGAATTATTAGTGCCTTGTAGAACTCCAGACACGATCAGTGAGTCAGAGATATTTGAAGTGTGAGACCTCCTCTATTAATTAGTAGAATTCATTTTACTCTATAATACATTATGAAACCTGATTTGCCTCTTTTTACTTCAAAAATAAGGCAAATATTTCTACCTGTAAATTTATTCGTCATAACGCAGCCATATTATATCCAACAGCGTTAAATTGATGATTTCTTATATTTACGCGAACACTACACGTTGATTAAAACTATTTTTACGGATTTTATCGCGTTTTATTTATTTTATTTTTAATACCCGACGTTTCGGGAAGTCTGCAGTTCGCGATCATATCCTAGATGGCCCCAACCATTACATCAGATTTGATAGACCACAAATCCTCGCGAAAGAACATCGATTCCTACCAAGGACGATACGTGTGCCTATTGAAATTAAAAAACATCCTAATTTCAATAGAGAAGGAGGCTGGGTACTACCACCGGCTTGGGACCCTATAATTAATAAAATTAAAACTAAACCCGAGCGTTCTGCGTAGATCGGACCAAAGAAAATAAAGCTGAAGGTACTCCGTGACCATGGGTGCTGGAAAGCACCCGAAACGTCGGGTATTAAAAATAAATAAAATAAAACGCGATAATATCCGTAAAAGTAGTTTTAATTCATGTGTAGTGATTGCGTAAATATAAGAAATCATTATGTTATTATTTTATTAATGAAAGGCTTCTAAAAGGGGCTAAAATAAAAACTGGACTTTTATATAGATTTCAAAACTTAATAAAATGTAGTATGTACATAATATAATATATAAAGCTTTTGTGCAACTAATACATATTTCAAAATGCAAGTAAAATTTCATTTTCATTTCATCAAGCATTCTATTATCCAATTTAAGAATACCTAGAATAAAATGTATGCTGGAAGTCAAAGATGTCTTAGAAACAAGATTATATGGCGTAATGCAGGCTCTGATATAGACCAACAAACCTTCGCCTTTTAAATGGATGGACGTAAAAGTAATCTCGCGCCATTCTCGGACTCGCTAGTCAATTTACTTTTATGATGATGCTCGACGCTTGTTACCATTCTATTCCTTAGTTTATAGGTTTCGTAGTTTAAGCGTTCTAGAATATTTTCAAACGTAAATCAAAATATTGAAAGTAACGTTAAAGAAAGTCATTTTCAACATTTTAAAAAGTTAACACTATTTAAAAAAATACTTACATTCGAATATATATAACCTAATACGCTCACGGACACCTGATGTAAACCACTTCGTATTTTATGCTTAGAAGACTGAAACTATGGTAGTGTGTCAAAAAAACTTTGCAGTATTGTATCTAGCAAATTCAGCATTATTTTAATGTTCACCCAGCCACAGCCACAAAGCTATTCTTGAATTTAAACTCGAGCCAAGTTACGATTTAATAAGCTCATCGTATACATAAAGCGATCTTATGTTTCTGTCGTCATTCATAATGGGCATCTTACTGGATGGCGAACGAAGCCACCAGTCTCTAGGTAATGAATGGACTTTCTTTGAACAACACAACTTTTTAAATGAAACTGTGTACTGGCATTTCGATGACTAAGCGCACATAAACAAGTTCCTGTGCTGTCGCGACCATAGAATACTATAATACACAATAGAATGGGTGTCAACCTTATTTTGTAGGAGAGTCGGCGTCGCTGGGAGCACAATTATAAGCAATTACGTCGTATTATCAATACTACAAACCCGATTCACTGTGTTGACTGACTGAGTAAATTTAAACATTTTAGACTTTTGATTAATGTTTAAGATCATCATTAAAAATTGTTTAAATTTTAATACATATTTGTTTGTAAATTGTGTGCAATTTGGCATTTTCTGAATAATTTGCATGTGAAATTTAGAAACGATTGTAACGTCAAAACACGTCTTGTGTTGACAGCTATACGTGTGAATTGACATGTTAGTGACAATTTAGTGGCTACACGGGCTCCGTCCACTCTCCCGTTCTATTATATTATGTATTATAGTGTACTATGGTCGTGACCACATTGGTCGTAGTATTCATATACTTTGAAAATGCTTGTACCTTAGAATACTAAATACCATTCTTTACATAAAATCCAAATAAACCTTACAATACCGATTACAGTGGACATGCGGGCAAATGTTTACCTGTGGTGCACAAACATTAATGGTTTCTGCTATTTAAATCTACTTTAAAAGAAGACTCCGATATAAAATAAGCTGCAAATCTTCGCTTTTCTAAAGATATGAAAATATAATGTTAAACTCCATTTGGCAAGTGTGGCAATTTACAATGCTGCGTTAGTCCCTACCTAAATGTATAGGGGCGAAAGTTGGGTTTGGCAGAAGAAGCACGAGAGTAGAATAACCAAGAAGAATCTGAAACACAGGGTGAGCAATTGTGTGATAAGTGAAGTGTGTGATAAGTGTGGTTTGCAAGATGATGTTGAGAACAAGATTAAGAAAGGAGTGCCTCGGTGGTTTAGTCGTGTAAACAGAATGAACTAGAAAAGATTGATAAAGCAAATTTATATTGCAGAAGTGAACGGTAGAGTTAGTAAGGGACACTCTAGACGAAAATTAATAACATAATTCGCGACATATTGAAGATGGGGCGGGTTAAGTGTATCTTTAACCAAAGAGCTCGTTTGCGTACCTATATGGGTGTAAAGGATCATCTGTCTACCTCTCTGGGTAATAGACGTGAGTGTTTGTGTACGCACAAGCTATATTATGGAGTTCGTTTATTACCTTACAAATTCAACAGAAAAATCAGCAGCTGCATCGCTAGGTTCCTCCCAGCAAGATGCCATGGCATCACTCAAAAATTGGGCTTGTGCCGACCACGCATCACATGCACGTAAGACTCGACGGAGTGTACCGATGGTTAATCTCACTGCAGATTCTATGAACATTTGATCTAAAAAGAAATATATTTTTAGTTAAAACAAAATGTTAAATATTTGTTTGGCGTGGACCATATAACGTATTAAGTATTTAAACCAACGAAATTGGTCAGTGCGATGATTATTACTTATTTAATGTACAACAAAATTATACTACTTGATAAAGGTTCTATTACTCACCAATTATCATTGGTTGAGGATAAAGTGCCAACAGACCAATTGGAAGATTACTGAAATCTGTAGTTTTGTTATCTTTTGACTTTTGTTTTCTATACTCAAACGTCTCATTCTTCATTTCATATTTATCTCTTTTATTCACCATTTTACTTCTAATATTAATCATTGTAGAAGTATGCACCGTGGGATTCATTAAGAAATCGCTAATATCACTTGAAAATTCTCTATCTATAAGATCTTCTTCTTTATTTTTAATATCTAAATATATATGTTCTATACTTTTTTTCACAAAGTCATTTACATTTATGTTATTTACAGATTTATTGAACAATTTATTTTCTACTTTAAAACCTAAACCGTTATCTCTATTAATGTTACTATTATAGGAGGAACTATCATCTTCCTTTTCTAATGACTTGTTTCCAAATTTAGAACTTTCAACGCCTTTGTTATGTACATTTAAATTTCCTAAATTTTCCAAACTACCATTTTTACTAGTATTATAATATGATTCATTAATTTTTTTATTAATGTGCGCTTCAGATTCATTACCATTACTTCTAATATATCGAAATAATGTATTATTTGATCTACTACCCACACTTAAAAGATATCCACTAGTTTCATTTTCACTTGGTTTTATTTTAGATTTTTCCTGCAAATAGCGGTTATTCACATAAGCTATTGAATTATTGTCTGCATCAACTCGCTTTCTACGTTCAAAACCATCGCTAATAAATACGTCTTCCTTATCCCTAAAATCTTTAATATTTTTATTTTTATCTTGGGTATGAGATAAATTAACGATGTTATGGAAGACATCAAACTCGCGGGAAGCATCAATCCATAACCAAAAGAAATGCCCATCGAGCATGTTTAGTCGCTTGGCCTCATCCATAACTATTTTAGCGTAATGGAGGTCGCATATCAAAACGACGACACCTCTAGTTAGTCTTGAAACCTCGGCTAACCGTCTAAAAAATTTCAAATTTAGTATTAATAGGATAAAATGGCCATATAAACTTCCATGTTAGAAGCTTGTTTTAATTATACATTATATTACAGTTATAAGTGACACTTCTTAATAAAGACTTACCTGAAAATAACATGACGAGAATATTTAGTTGGAAGCGAAAGCCATTTAGGATTAAGCGGTTGTGATGTAAGAATAGACGATAAGTCCTTTCGCAAGTACAGAGATGAATATATATCCTCTTCAGCCAACAAAGTGAACTTGTGCCAATGTGTGTGCAAAAGGGTTGCCCTGTAAACCATGGTAGAAAAAGTAATAATATTAAACAGTTATTATTCCATCTCAAAAGCCAAAACTGATTGAATACGGGCTTGAACCCGGAACTACATTATCAGTAGTCACGGTAAGATGTAAGAATATCCAATATCCTAAATCGCCCCGTGAGTCTGGAGTCGTCTGGAAGAACAAAACAGGAAATAAACAGCACTGTCTTCACGATAACAGCTGAATACAATTGGAAAACTGCGGTAACCTACCCGCCTGCCAATCGTTGCAGCTATGGCAAGCAAAGAGTTCTATGATTAGCGGTGGACTTTAATAGGCCATAATTATAGTTTTTTAAAGCATATAAAAGTAATGGATGATGATTTGAAATTTAAGAGAAAAATATAATGCGTGATTTTTTTAGTGTCTGGCAAAAATATAGTGTAAGAATATACAGGTGAACGGAAAAGAAGCCTGTGGCATTGATAATTTACATTTTTATTTTCGGTAAAAATCATCTTTTTCAAATTTTTTCTCCAAATTTACTGGTACTACCCCTACAGTGTACGCTACTAAAACAATAAAATAATCATCAAAACCGGTTTACAATTGACCAAGATTTTGCGTAACATAAATACAAAACAAGATAAAAAGAGAAAAAAGCATAAAGTCGAATTAAGAATCTCCTCCTTTAATAAGTCGGCTAAAAAAAGGAGAATGTCCTTACTTCGATGTATTGTTCGATTAGTAGTGTTATTTCATACTAACTTAAAAATTAGGCAATTACACTTTGTAATAAAATACAGCATCTATAATTTACTTTCTAAAGAAAGTTATTTAAAGGTACCTCAGTGCATGTAATGTCTCCCTTGCAGTAACCTCTAGTCTGATCTCCAATGGCAGCAGATTCTGCGTGTAGAAACAAGTTCTGTTAAAATAATCGTGGCTTTTTTACTTTTATCTGTTGGAGGAAAAAGACCACTACAATTCTCCAGTGAGTATTGGCAGACATCACTTTAGAATATATGATGTATTGCTTGTTTGTCTGAAATATTTTAATTCTCTCAGAGATATTAATTTATGGTGGAATGTCTATGCTGAAAGGTGGTCAAAATGTTATGTAGGCTCTGAATTAAGTTTGTTGTTAATAATTTTTTATCCATTATACATTTTCGTGTTTCTAAAAGCCGACGAAACAACCTAATCATTGAGTGCCATTATGTGTTACTGAGTAATTAATGTCAGTGAGAAACAAATAACTTCCATTTTCTGCGATAACTACTTGAGCATAAACTTTTGATATAAATGTGGACCGTACACCTGATCGATCTCTTGAAATAAGTATTTCAAACATTGTTTTTAAATGTATTTTACGAATTACGGAAAGCAAATAATACACAAAATTAAGCTGATTTGATATTCTAAGATCAATAGTTTCGAATGACATTGAATATCGATAATCGTTATTTTGTCGCATTCATGCATAATAAACTTTCAATACAAGCTTCGTATTTTTTTAATAGATATGCACTTAAACGAGATCTAGAGATATTGATGGATAGCAAACATCAAGACTTAAAGGTACATTTGGATAACATCTTATATCGAGCCTTTAATATACACGGTTTTACTTTTGTACATACAAGGAACTAACAAAACAAGAAAGAGAGGGGGCAAACGAGCATACGGCTCACCTGATGGTAAGTGGTTACCGCCACCCATGAACAGATGCAACACCTGGGGGATTGCAGAAGCATTGCCGACCTTTTAAAAAGAAATAGGCGCTTTTCTTGAAGGTCCCTAAGTCGTATCGGTCCGGAAATATCTCTGGTGGTTGTTGATTCTACAAGGAAGTTGTGCGAGGAATAAAACTTCGAAGTTCATCAATTCTAACAATTCTCGAATATAGCAAGTAGACACTTCTCAAAAGGGGAGTCGGGTTATTGTTCTTCAATAAGCTTTTCCATTGTTTGATTACAATTCCTTCTGATGGTAAGGCTTAGTGTAGTCATAGGAGCTGAATCTGTCTTATCGTAAAACTTCTGGCTTTGCCATGTTTTTGTAGCTTTTTTTGAAGAACAGGAGCATCATTTCTGCTTCACGCCGCTGGCGTAGTATTACGGTAAAGAACAAAATGTAATTTCAGAAACATTTCGTTGCCCATCACCTGACAGATGGGTTTATCACCGACAATTTAAAATAGTAATATTATGTCATAGGGTAAGAAACAGTTATAGTATGATCAAACCACGAACATATGGAGTTGAGGGAATTTACTTTATTGCAAAATATTTATTACTTTCCTTTAGATAAAAAAGGTGCAAAGGTGAGGAGGGGTAAGAATTTGACAAAGGTGTAGCAATTAAAATAGGAATAATAAAAGAAAGTAAACTAAAATAACATTGTAACTTATAAGTAACATATATATTTTCATAAATATTTTTGGTATAATATTGTAAGTAAATACATTTATATCCATATATTAACACATATTGATATCTATAAATCTATTGTAATTCTTACGATTCCTTAGTAAATGCAAGCGAACCAACTTTTTAAAAGAGTATTAGGCGCTTTTCTGACGTCATCGGGCAAGGAATTCCAAAGGGCATCCTTTAGTGTGAAGGAGTTACCATAAAACCCGGTGCAATGAGTAGAAATATAAATTTTGTTATTAGAGGAGGATATAAGAATTCCATCAAGACAAGAAGAGAGATATTCTAGTCGATCCTTGAGGTAAGAAGGAGAATACGGATTATTTAAATCTGTCGTTTCCTTACTGTAAAAATATCAGCATTACTTCGCTTTTAACATTACTGATAATCCCGTTAAATACACACACACATAAGATATCCAATTTTGCAGTATGCACAATGCACCATTAGACAAAACCCTTAACAACAGTAGGTTAATAAAGTCTATTGTCACTTGCATTATGCTACAGTTGTCTTTTTTATAGGATAAGGGTGATAAACGAGCACACGGTCCACCTGATAGTAAGGTTAAATACGAATTAAAATACAGATGCGTTGTTTGGAGATTCTAACGCATAATCGCTTTCTGTAGCCAAGAGCCGATTTTATGAGACTTGCAACGAATAAACCATGGTGTTAGAGATCTCGCCATAAGAGAGGATACACGGCCTCCATATTCACCTATGCAACGGACCCTGGCTTATTACATAAACAGCCTATATACGTCATATATACGTCCCACTGCTGGGCACAGGCCTCCCCCCATTTCTGAGAGGGTTTTAGGCCAGGGAAGTGTCCGCCGCGCTGCCCCAATATGTGTTGGCGAACTTTACTTGTCTCCGAAATATTTTTTTTGTCTTATTTCTCGGACATGCAGGTTTCCTCACGATGTTTTCCTTCACCGCCGAGCACATGGCTTATTATATGAAGTAACATAAATTGTACTTTTAAATGCATATTTTCTATAATCAGAAATTTAAGTACACAATACACTTAAACACACTTCGAAAAACTTTAACTTGTTGGCATATTGACTTAATTTCAAAATCGTGATTACATTTTGTAATGCGTACTGAAATGACGAATTGTGACCGCATGTCAACGATGTTATCGCAGAGTCTAACCGCTTATGCCACACAGTTTCCATTACGAATCACTTTCCAAAGCATGACGTACATTTTATTTTTATTTCATGTTTACAGTTTTATTCGGATCAGAAATCTGATTTTAGATAAAACTTAAAGGGAACAATTTTCTATATTTTCAACCTGTCTGAAATAAAAGGAAAAAATAAGTACTCTTGGTTGTACAAAGAAGAACATGCTTCACCTAACTATTTTTATTATAAGGAAGAAGAAAGACTGACTGTTTATTTAATTTACTAAAAAAAAACAATTTTCCCTGCATCGTGAAGGATTCGAATACTAGGACAACAGCCTCGACATGAACTATTATTCCTACGCTGGACAATTCTTTTTTCTCTTCGCAGCTAATATTTTAATGTTTTTCATCTACTTTGATCCATAAATATTATTAAAATGTTTAGTTATTCCTTCAGTCTTACTAGACTTAATCCCAGAGCGGTAATTTCAAAACTAGGTTAAAAATATAAGAGTATTTAGTACTTTCTTCATTGAATCTCTGTTGTGTAACGTTTATTAATACCCGGCAGTTTTAAAATTTATTTTTTAAAACATTAAATAAACAGCAATACTATAAAACACAAAACTTAATAAGTATGAATAGATAAAAACAACATAAACAAACGCACATACGAACACACAAACAGGCCGTATCGTTTTACTTATAAGGAGACTCCAACACCTTTTTGCTAAATATATATTTAGTTACAGATTATAATATAACTGCAATTTTACGTACTGATTTACCACGTGCTCGACGGTGAAGGAAAACATCGTGAGGAAACCGCATGGCTGAGGAATAAGAAAAAAAATATTTCGAAGACATGCGAAGTTTGCCAACACGCATTGGGGCTGCGCGGCACACACTTCCTTACCCTAAAACCCTCTCAGAAATGAGGGGAGGCCTGGAACGTATATAGGCTGTAAATTTACTTTACAGATTATAATCTTTTGAATAATTGATTTTTGATTTTGACCTGGTATTAAAAAGCAATGAGAATATAGTGTAATCGAGTAAAATTGAGATATTAGGCAATTTTTTGATCTCGACGTTTAGATATTGTTCTGTGTGCCTAGTGCGAGTTCCACAAAATTAATCGAATGATTTCACCATTGCGTTAACCGAGTTAACGTCGTCGGTACCGACAAGCGAAGACGAGTGAGTGTGAGTTACAATCGAAGCTAACCTTTCGAATCGCGTTTGCTCACCGTGAATGGCGTTTATTCCTTCTCTTATGTTGGTAGCATATTCTATATAATAATAAACTAACCAAATTCAGAATGACATTTTTATTTAGTGGTTTTAATGTTAGGGTCTCTCTATAAAATTTATGGTTATTATATTTTTATTACCTATTTGTTTATGTTTCGTAATTTGATCAAGGTTTCGACACTCGACAGTTTGTGTTAGTATAATGAGATTGTGAATTAGATATTTAATTGTTAACACGGACGAGTAACTCGTCCGTGCTTGTTAATAATATAACGTTTAAATTAAAAGCAAAACACATAAAGAGGTGTTCGTTCTAATACGCTTTTATAATGAAATCTTTGGAGCAGTAAATGGAATTTAAGTTATGTAGTGTAAAGTGAAGTTTGCTACGTGTTTTGTAACGAGGTAACGCGGACTAGAATTTATTGAACTTTCGGCATGAAGGCCTCGGCATCGTCTAATGCAAGCGATCAAATGGTCTGTATAAAAATTTAGAAGGAATTGATTTTTTTTATAGGATAGGGTGACAAACGAGCATACAGTCCACCTGATGGTAAGTGGTTGCGGTGGCCCATAGTCATCTACATTTATCTTCAATTACGAATTAAAATGCAGATGCGTTTTCACCCTTGAGGACTAAGATAGAATGCCTCGTTTCCAGTAAAAAGGTTCTACGGTTCTCTACACTCACCATACAAAATACAGGAGCATTAAGCTACTATTTCACGCTGGTATTTTGTGAGAGCGTGGTCCCTCTCCGATCGAGCCGACCAATTCGTGCTACAACTATACTTCTAATATAACTGTAGCGTGGCTCTACCACGTACAAATCATTGAATAGAGATGGTAGACCTTAGAATTATCAAACGCTGTTTACACAAAACCTGAACACTTTAGTGGAAAATGCTACATCAATCCTTAAATTTTACCCTTTTTACTGGAAACGAGGCATTCCATCTTAGTCCTCACGGGTGACAACGCATCTGCATTTTAATTCGTAATTGAAGATAGATGTAGATGCCGATGGGCCACAGCAACCACTTACCATCAGGTGGACTGTGTGCTCGTTTGTCACCCTGTCCTATAAAAAAAATATGGTCTGACAAACTGATTACCTGGATCCCAGATATGGAAGGTCCTATATATTCTTTGTTGGACCTACTACTGACCTCTCATCCGGACGGATATCAGGTCTCCGTTGATTTCCCTCTTGGCTTTTCTTACCATTTTCTAATCCGGAGTACGGTGAGGTACTGTAAGGTATCAAGGTACCACTCACGCTCCCATCGCAGTTGCGTACTGCAGATTGCCGCCGTGTTTGGCATTAAAGGTCAGCCGATTGGGACGGGATGCGATATTTTTTTGCATCCTACTCTTGGAGGCGCGTTTGCTTCTCGCCGGATGATTCCAGATTTGTTGCTGATTCTGTCGCAGATGTGGTGCTACAGGGAATGGAACTTTTTATTTCATCATCTGTAGTACCTATCGGAGGCAGAACCCATGCCTAGTTTGGTCTGCAAAATTGCATTATGTCATAAGCAAGAGTGCTACCAGGCCTGGGCTCGCGCATCGGCGTCTCGGGATGCAATTACCAGCGCTCTTAAAAAGAAGTATAATTCTGCTTCACGGTCCTTCAAAAGTGTCATTGTCAGGGCAAAGTCAGAGCACATCGGCACAATTGACGAGAAACTAGTTCGTCTTCCTTCGGGAACACGTGTATTCTGTTCTCTCGCCAAGGCTGTCCATGGAAACTTCTGCCAGCCATCTTTCACATCTCTGCACAAGAAGGACGACTCACTGGTCCATGCCGCAAATGAAAAAGCCGATCTAAGCGAAATCGTTTCGTTCTTCGATTAGTCACCGCCTGTACGGTTTCCGTCGCGGTCTCTCGGCTAGATATCTTCTGGATTACATAATTCATAAAGAGGCGGAGGCAGTGGAGTCCAAGGGGTAGGCGTTGGCCTTTAGTTTGGACGTAACGAAGAACGTCGATCAGGTTTTACACAAAGCGCTTCTTACGTAGCTTCCTTCCTATGGGCTTCCCGAGAAATTGTGCAATTGGATCACCAGTTTTCTTGCTGATTGGCGCATCAAGGTCGTCGTAGACCGTGCATGCTTTGATTACAAGCCCATTGGCGCTGGTGTTCCAAGGTTGCGTGCTATCAACAACGCTGTTTCTTCTGCATACCAATGACATGTTGCAACCGGTAACATTCATTGTCATGCAGATGACAGCGCTGGTGATGCTTTATACACCGGCCGTGCCGATATTTCCCGCGAAAACGTCGTCGAGTACCGGAACAGACCCGTGTCTGAAGTCGAGACCTTATTGTACATTATCTCGGAATGGGGGCGACTGAATCTAGTCCAGTTAAATCCCCAAAAGGCACAAGTTTGCACGTTTACCGCTAAAAAGAACCCCTTGTTCGTATCTCCTCTGTCTCAAGGCATTCCCCTTGTTGCCTCAACCGGTATCGAAATCCTCGGCGTCGACATTGAGTGACGTGCAGTTTCGTGGTCACGTGGAAGAGAAGGCCAAATTGGCCGCTAAAAAGCATGGCGTACTCAGCAGGGTGGGACATTATTTCATGTTGGCTCACCGCCTGCAACGTTACAAGTCACAGGTTCGGCTGTACATAGAATACCGTTCCCATCTCTGGGCTGGGGCTCTCCAGTGCCAGCTCCTTCCATTTGATCGCTTCCAGTCCAGAGCAGTTCGAATCATTGACGTCCGAACTCCTTCCGATCGGCTTGACTCACAGGAGCTGAGAGGAAATGTTGCATTTCTTTGCGTATTTAATCGCATATACCACGGGGAGTGCTCTGAGGAATTATTTGAACTAATTCCAGCCGCATAATTTCAACATTTTCACGTTGCGACAGAACTCTCGATACCATCCATGTCATATGGATGACTGGCGTTTCACCTCTGTGCGATTTAAAAGAGGTTTTCTTCCTTGCACAACGTCCTTGTGGAATCAACTACCACCAGAGATTTTCCCGCACCGATGCGATTTAGGGACCCTCAAAGAAAAGAGCCTATTCCTTTTTAAAAGGCCGGCAACGCACCTGCAATTCCTCTGGTGTTGCAGTTGTTCATGAGCGACGGTAATCACTCACAATCAAGTGAGCTTTATGCTCGTTTGCCCACTCTCCTATAAAAAAAATGGAAACGAGGCATTCCACCTTAGCCCTCAGAGGTGAAAACGAATTAGTATTTTAATTTTTAATTAAGGATAGAGGTGGATATCTATGAGTCGATGCATTCACCTACCAAAGGGTGGACTTTGTGCTCGTATATAACCGTTAGTCTATAAAAATTCAAATGTAAAGTTTCAAAAATAATTAATATAAGTAAGTAAATTACGACTCTGTTTGAGTTAATAATCTTTTTTTTTAAACAGAGCTTCATTTTACTCAAAATGAGATGATTAAAAATGTTGTTAAGAGATAGCCTACTGAGCAGCATAATATGTAGATAACAGTTTTACAGAGCAGTATACTAGGACAGACCTTACGCATAAAATTAAACTTAAATTTAACTTTGAGCGTAGGCTGGTGTTATTTTGTTTTTCATATTATAAAGATGTCCCCGATGCAACAGATTCCATTACCACTACATAAATGGCGACAGAAGGAATGAAACAGGAGACAAGCAGCAGCAACTTCCTGATAACAACTAAAAATGATAAGTAATTGCATTTACTAAACTCCCCCCTCCCTACTAGATGGAGTGATTACCTGGTGAGATATGCATGGATTCGATGGATGCAGGTAACTTAGGTTGCCAATTACTATGGCAAACATAATTCAGTCTATGAGAGGGACCTATGTTCATTCATAAAAATGTAAAAGACGATAACGAATTAATGAAATAACAATAGTCTTTCATCTTTATCATAATGAATTACCACTAATCAACACCTGAATGTGCCAGTATAAAAATACCATAAACATTTTTTTTAAATAATCGACGTTCCCTGACCTATATAATTTCGTACTTGTATTTTAAGGCATACCTTGATGACAGCGATGAAATTAAGTGTCTTATTAATTGTCAGATAATAAATATCCAAATTAGATATAGAGAAGTTTAAATACCGAACACAGATTTAATGGAATTCTTCACTCTACTATGGGAAGTTGGAGTATGACAAAAAGGTACCTATGGCAATTCACAGTGCTGTATTAGTGCTCACGTTGATGAATTTTGGGTATGTCAAAAATTGTGTGAGTAAAATTAATGCTGTAGAAATGCGGTAATTAAGCGTGGCAATGGACGTTAAAGAAAGGTAAAATGTGTGTAAGAACAACGCCGTAATCTCTGCCCACTCTTCACTTAGTAATAGAGTTAAGAGCTTATGTATATAGTATGATGAAATGCAATGCCTTAAATGTTTGACCTACAATTTTTGTAACTATGCACATATGAACGATACGATTTACTATGATAGCACGACAAATAGCGTCAAAAGCATGAACTGATAAGTTTTGTTGGAAAGGCGAGTAATTGTTAAGTGAATAAATGATGATTTTGAAGCAATTTTAATAGCTCCAAATGCATACTTAAAAATTCAGATTATACATCCCGATACTTACTGCATTTGGCCCCATATTTCGGTCATCAGAATCGACAATACGCAGTTTGGTGCTAGGCAAGGCTACTCCCACCGAAGTGTAATTTTTTGATCCTGGTGGTACGGTCGTCACCAATGGTGATAATTCAGTCATTCCGTAAATTTGCAAGAAATCTACGTTCGACTGAAAATAATTGCCTCACTTTATATTTGCAAACAAAAAAAAACAATCAATTAATATTACATATTTATGGTGTTAAAAAAGTTGAACAATGTTTGTTGAAACAATTAAGTATATATATAT
>DWHP01002288.1:0-14657 GCA_018247895.1 Parnassius honrathi
ATATATATGAGAAATAAGGTTGGAGAGAGTACGCTGCCCTGAGGCGTTCCATAGATAGTTGTGCATTCGGCACTGACAAACTTATCTACCTGAACGCACTGACTACGTCCACTCAAGTAGTCTTCAAAATATACAATGAACCTCTAATATTGTTTAACAATTTAGTATTAATATTACACGTATTATCCATTCGCCTAATAGAAGTATTCTCCCCATCCTCCTCCTCCTCCTCCTTCTTCTTTGGTTCTGGATTTGATTTGATTGCGTTACTTTAGACTACGGCTTGCTTACCCGACCTGAGAATGAGTGATTATTATAGATAGGTTGAGATCCCTCCCCCATAGATTGATACTTGCTTTAGTTGCCACGCTGAGCAAGCGAGTTGGCAACTGCAATTTTTTTATTTTCAGTCGTTATTAAGAAGACACTGCTGCCAATCTCCTGATTTGTTTCCCTCTGCAGCCTCTTGCAACACCCACGCGATGATATGGGCTGGTGGATTTCTTACATCGCCAGTACACGGTAAATAATACTAATAATGAATATATACTAATACTCGTTATTCCTCATTCTCCTGAGGCCTCAAGATCTTCCGAGAATTTTCATAAATCACCTCTCACAATAGCCATATATTTAACGGATTTTTTAAAGTACTTATAAGCCAGTAAGTGGTTATACAGTAGAGTTCTGATTAAAAGCTAAATAATGAAATATCTAAAGCTCAGATTTCTTGTAAGTAGGAAAAAGACGCTAATAAAAAAATTACTGAAGTGACGGTCAAACATTTCAAAGCATAGATTTAAAAAAAAATGAAAATTTGATACTATACAGATAAACAATATGAGATATATAGTTTGGTTTTGGTGCTACGTGCCTGGCTGACCGATGCATTTGTGCCCCTTTCTTCACCTTGACTTATACTGCTGGGTGAAAGAAAGACAGTTAACCACTAATTATTATTACCACAAACGCAATTGTGTGGCATATGGTTGAGCGTCACGGTCAGCGCGCGTCCACCGGCTTGTCCGCCGGGGAGCGATGGAAGCGCTCTGTTGCCCAGCTAACGTTCGAAATTTAAATAAAACATAAGTAGAGAGCTCTCTGGTAGACTAGGTTTTCCGTGACATTGAGATTCAAAAAGACATTTTTATGAAAAGTTTGAAAAATATTTTGCCAGTATTTTACAAATTATGAAGATAGTTATTAATTTTCTACAAAAACGAAAGTTATATCATAAATTCTAAAATAGGAGGCGAGCCCCATGATATAATATATTAAGAATGTTTAATTAATAAAAGTACACATACGCCAAGTGATGGTGCCCTAAGAGTCCATGTCATCCCGTGGGTGTTGTAAGGAGCAACTACACATTTTTTTAAGGAATAGGAATAACAAATGACCACACAGTCCACCTGATGGTAAGTGGATGCTGTGGACCATAGACATTTACATTTAACCTCGATTGAGAATCAAAATGCAGATGCGCTGCAGCCGTGAGGACTAAGATGGAATGCCTCGATTGCAATAAAAAGCGTCTCCGGACCTCTCACTCTCACTCATCATGCGAAACACATCAGTATTCAGCTGCTATTTTACGGTGGTGTTCTGTGAGAGCGTGATCCTTCGCCGGTCAAGCCGACCCACTCGTGCTGCAACCATAATATAGCTGCGGTGTGGTTCTACTAAGTGTAACGCCAGAAATATCTTAGGCCTTCCGATAGATGGCGGTATACCATCTTGTATAATGTCAGACGTAAAATATCCAAGAACCCCTTTGTCCTGTCTCCTTAATTTTAAGGCACTACCCTCGTTGCCTCAGTTAGCATTGGAATCCTCGGCATCGACAAATCGAATGACGTTCAGTTCCGCGCACAGATAGAAGAGAAGGCCAAATTAGCATCTTAAGAACTTGGCGTGCTTTGTAGAGCGAGACAGTATTTCATGCCGGTAAACGGCTTACAACTTTACAGGGCGTAAATTCGGCCTCACATGGAATACCGTTCTTATCTCTGGACCGGACCACCACATTGCCAGCCCCTTCCGTTTCATCGCATCTAGCGCAGAATGGTTCGAATCGTAGACTACCGAGTTCTTTCTGAACGTCTCGACTCACTGGCGTTGCGAAGAGTTGTTCCATCTCTTTGCACATTCTATAACATCTACCACAGGGAGTTCTCAGAGGAATTGTTCGGACTGATTCCCGCTGCTCAATTTCACCATCGCACACCGCGACAAAACTCGCGATGCCATCTATACCATTTGGATCATTGGCGGTTCACCAATGTTTTTTTGTCCCCGTACAATTGTTGTGGAATCGAATACCACCAGCGATTTTTTCGAGTACCTATAAAATTTAGGGTCCCACAAGAAAAGGGCCTAATCTTTTTACAAGGCTGGCAACGCATGTGCAACTAACCTGGTGTTGCAGTTGTTGATGGGCGACGGTAGTCGCTTACTATCAGGTAGAGAGTAGTGTCAAAATGGGAGATGTTTGGTACTGTGATACAGCCAAATGTGTTGGTTATAGTAAATCCTTCCTAAATTGGGACCTTATCCAACTGCGGATAATTTTGAGAATGAAGAAGAAGAGAATATAGTAAAAGGGTAGGTAGATACGGTAAGTATCCATTCAATATGAAAATACCACACACTTCCCATTTACACAATTGAAACTATTACTTAAACAACAAAAGCTGTATCTACGTTTCACTAATTGAGCTTCACCAGAGGCTCAACCAAATGTTTGATAACATTTAAATCTGCATGAAATACTTCGATAAATATTTTTTAATTAGTATTAGCATCGAATAAATAATAGTTCAAGAAGTATTACGTAAGTTCGTTTTACTGTACCTACCTAAATTTTGCTCGGGTATTGTTTTAAAATTGAAACAAGTGGTACAAAATAATATACTGCAGCGTATCTCTACCAGTCTGCAAGTTGCTGTTTTACAGTTGGAAAAGCCACGAGGTCTTTCAGGTCTCTCTGTGGTCGGCTTTTATGATACAGAAGAGACAAAATACGGTGCTCAAAAAGATCGTTGCTCTATGAAGAAGAATTCATTCATGCCACCAATTATAGCAAAATCAAAAAATCTACGTAACTTTGTCAAGAATGTTGAGTTTTAATTACCTGTATTGTGTTACTCATAATACATTTAAAGAAGTGAATGCACTTTTTACTGGAAACAAGGCATTCCATCTTACTCCTCAGGGGTGACCACGCATCTGCATTTTGATTCTTAATCGAGGGTAGATGTCAACACTGACTGATAAATGCCACGTAATCCACTTATCATCAGATTGACTGCATTTGCTCGTTTATCACCCTTATTCAATAATAAAATCCCTTTTTATGGTAAGGAAATTGATAGAGAAGGTATTGTGTAGGCAATTTAGAACTTTGTGTAATACTATATTAGACGTTTTATTTATTTTTATAATATTAAGAAAATTTACAGTCAAAGTTACAGCAGCGTATTTAAGTGCCACTGCAGAACACCGCTCACCTGCCACTTCTGAGGGGGCTTTAGGGCAAGGAAGTGTCCTACGCACTGCCCCGCTGCTTTTTGCGGACGTCACATGTATTTTTCATAATTTCTTCATTCTTCAATTTGTTTCCACCACCAAGTACGTGGTAAATCGGCACTTAAAATTGCAATAAAAAATTTCTTAGTCCGGCGGAAATCAAACCCGGATTGCTCGCGTATTGTAAAATTTACATCGTATGCTTAGCCCCGATTTACAACGGCGCTGTCAAGAAATACTTTGAATTGAATCAAATTGCAGTTATAGTCATAAAATATTACATAATATTTGTTAGTAATTCACTACTTACAAAACAAGCTTAATAAAAAAATATTTTCTATGGTGAACATCCTAAATAATCCAGGAGAGAGTATCCGTTTCGCTTCTTTATCTATAGCTATCAACACCAAATAAATCCAAGCAATCATAATATCATAACTACTCTACTCAACCCTGATCACTAAACATCGTTAAGTATTTTTCAATAGAATCCTAAAGCCTTCCTAAACATGCGAAAATATTGTTTGTCGATCACGAAGATATTTACCTACGCTAGTACTGAGGGTTGGACATGTTGCAGGCCAAACCGTTCAAATGTACTTACTGAGTACATTTGAACTGTTTAGTCTAGTACTACTCAGCGAGACAGTTGATGCGAACTTGCCGCGCGTGCACCTCGTGCCTGTCCGTGTTACCGCATTAGAGCTTACAGCGGAAGTGCAGTGAACGGATATTAACTACATTTTATTTTTATTTAGAATGTTTTCGTTTTTTATTCATACTTAAAATGAACCGTATTTTAACGGAGTGAATTATTTTTGTAAGTATTACCTTGTGTTTTTTTACGAAATTTTCTACTGCGCATTGTTTTTCTGCAAGTTTTATAATTTTGTTGAATTACAATTAATACTGTAAAAACGAATTATATATCCAAATTGGAAATAAAATAAAATAAAATAATTTTCTTAATGTAAAATACTTGTAATAAATCACCTTTAAATAATGCTTACGAATTTTTTTCTTTAGGAACCTCTATAAATCAAGTGCATACTTTTCCTAATTAAAAATTAATTTAGAAAGCGTTCTGACGCCTAGCTTAAATTTAAATAATATTATCAATGATCTTAAAATTCACTGGAACAGCTTTTACTTTTACAGTAGTTTCAGTTTAAGAAATTATATTAAAGTATTGTATTTATATTAAAATATTGTTTGTATACTTATTTATGTTATTTTTTATTGCTTCTTGTCGAAATTTATAACAGTTATGAATTTTTTTTAAAAAAAAACACCTGATATTAAATGGATACTACAAACCCAGTGCAATTGAAACCAATTTCAAACTAAGAAGACCACCGATGCATTGTTACGTCTAGGGGCTAACTACGATGCCTCACAACCTGTAATTATGCTGGCTTTCCTGCCCTGATCCACTACTACTACTATGTGAGGAAGAAATAGATAACAGGGTGGTATCAATTCTGATTGAATCCTGGTCAAAAAGGCACTATACCATCTAGTTTGTTAAAACGTGGTTTTATCCATTGTAAGTCCTCTGCTGATCATAGGTTGCCACAAAGTACAGTTCTGAACCACCTGCATACATCGACTGCCTGCATATTTCCAAGGTCGTCACACCATGTGGGGTCGCCCTGAAACTAAAACATACATTTTTAAAACGCTCAAGATAACACAAATAGATCACTGCTCATATATGCAGTTTTCGAGTAAATTAGTCTAATCTATTGTAATCTTTGTATGTACGACCTTGGTTGAAATAAAATATACGTATGTTTTTTATCCCAATTTTGTTGATAGTTTACCGTAATAACCAAAATGTAATAAATTCAATTTTATAATTTGAAAAAATAACAATGTGTTTATTTCAATAATCATCAGTGTTAGGTTATATAAACAAGCGCATATTTTCAATTATAGAGTAAAAAATGAAGAAGTAATCTCATTTTCTGGTTAAATATAAAAACTATAAAACACATGAAAACAATGTGTGATGAAAAAGTCATAGAAATTATCACAGCGCATCACGTGGCTGCCCGAACAAAACACAGCAGTAACACATCACAATCCACTGCTCAACGAGGCCCAAGGGATGCTACGAGCCTGTCCTTTTTATCATTTGTATCTATACAAATAAATAAAATGAAAGTGTGTGTTTTGTAGAGGCTACTCTAATTATAGAAAAAGTATTAAAGTTACGCGCAAAAAAAATTAAAACCGATGAAATCCAATCGTAATAAATTCTACGCGGGCCAAGTCGTGGGGAAGAGCATATTTCAATATACTCGTATTAGTCTTCTTCCTCTTTGTCCATCCGTAGCATTCCACTGCTTGACATGGGCCACTCACATTGTAGTGAGAAGTTCCCATGATCTCCACGCGTGGACTTGGGACTTGTCTTGCTGATCTCAGTGCCAGAAGTTTCGTATTTTTGTCTGCGCCTGATCTTTCTCCGTTTGTGTCGGTTTACCGTCCCATCGGACCATGAGAGTAACGGAATAGAGAGTGCACCTATGCATGAGTATAAACTTGGCCACTATAATCATGTCCTGCGCCGATGTCTAGTCTCCATTGAGGCTGGCCGCCGTGACTGATTCGATGCGAATTCGATCTGGAGGACATTATTACACGAAATGGTTACACTAATGAAGATCTTTCTGGCAGTTCTCATAATCCCCTCTTACGAAAGTTATGGAGCATTCGAATTTCCGCCCCAGCTGCGCCTTTAAATACTTCGTTATTTAGATTTAAGATAGTCAAAGACCATTTATTGTATCAATTTTTAGTTTTCCCAAAAAAAAACATCAAGTTTTTATATAACTTAGATCTCATTGCCCTTTAGTCATTCTGATGTTTGGCCCGGGCAGCCAGCTGACAAAAAAATCAAAAATGGTTATCTATATCTTAGTAGCAAGCAAATAAGCTCCTGAACGTAATAGACGCCAGTTAATTTTAAGACAGATACTTCAATTTAAATTTATATGATGTGTACACGAGAGACTAATATGGGGTGATGGCTTTACTTACATCGCCACTTCACGGAAATATTTATTTATAGTCTGTTAAAGACCTAGACGGTCTTGTGTAAGAACTATGTAAGAAAAGGAGGAAAGGAAAGGAATAAAAAATGTAGTAGAAATAATTGAAGTTTAGAGTCTTCGAAGCAAGACTGATAAGATTTTATTAAGCTTAGCCAGTAAACGCTTTACCATCTTTGCTATATTACCGTTTACCACCATTATTAGGTAGGTAGTAGTCAAGAATTGTTTCTTTTATGGAATATGAGTGGCAAACGGTGACATAGTCCACCTGATGGTATGTGGCCCATAGACATCTACGTCTATCCTCCATTAAGAATCAAAATGCAGGTACGTTGTCACCCTTAAGATTAAAAATGGTTATCTCAACGCACCGTAAGAAACATAGCAGCATTAAACTGCTATTTTACGATAGTATTCTGTAAGAGGATGGTCCTTCCCCGGTCGAGCTGACCCATTCGTGCAACCATAATAGAGCTGCAGTATGGCTCTGCCACGTAGGAAAATAAATTATTATCTCGTTTAGATTATAATTTTTATTAATTACATAATAAATAATTATTAGGCTATAATATGAAAGTAATTACAAAAATATACGAACTACTTTCAAAAAGATCATGTGTTAACGCGATCAGATGTAACGTATAGTTTCTTCTGCCTTTTCACCACTAGAGAAAAGTCTCCATAACTGTGCCAGTACCCTATGCCTACATCAAAAACGTGTCCCCGCTCACCGCGCTGAGTTCGTGGGTTGATATAGCTGAAACGAAATCCTCGGCACTTGTGATCCCGATACTTACGTGCTAGTAATAACGACACAACATATTTTTTATTCGATTTTGACACTGGTTCGACATACTTAGAGGCGGAATGTGATCCAACAGATCATCTTCCGCCTCTACTAGTAAGTTGGTCACCTGCGCTTTGGTTGTACACTTACATGTTCTTGCAATAGTAATTCCTAAAAACGTTTTTTACTAATCAAAAAAATTAAAAAATTAAATACTAAATTAGAAGCACGCGCCCAAAATAATATATATAAGTAGTGTTCACTCCATTGAGCAAATACCATCGAATTATCTGTATGACGAAGCCCAGCTAGTTGCCAACAGGTGCCTGAACGAATTATGGTGTTAAGTAGACCGTAACGGATCGCGATTTATGGGTCGAAGTATTTGATGACAAACAAATTTACATTATCGATGAAAGCTATGATGATTTGAAAGTTTCTGCAGTAGATAACTTAGTTTAATGTAGAAAAACATCATTTTGTACTCGAAAAGACGATATTAATATTAAGTAATTGATGATGCTCGAGATTAAACGAAATAACGATCATTTGTATGCTTAAAGAACGAACCGGACGTGCATCGCTCGCGTATTCATTTATCACATACTTTTCGCTTAGGAATCTTTTGGCTAGATGTCCTTGTGTAAAATTACTTTCTTATCCAAAGTAATCAAATACGTTTATTTTACTTAATTTTATCCTTTTACCTATTTCTGTCGCCAATCCACAAAGCTTCTACGGTTGTCCTACGATGTAAAGGGTGTAATTACAAGCAGTAAGAAGACGTATACGATTCTAAAACCTTCTTTACTTGAAGTTAGTTGCTCGTGCTTGTGGACTAGAAGTCGCTTAATCGTTATAGCTAGTTTGTTAGTCTTATTTAAAAAGTAATATTTTTTTAGTTTCTGAAAATTCTTTAAATTATTAAATTATATATAGTTATAACACGCACAAACCAGCATCTAGCATTCTCTAATATTATAGTAATACAAATTTGTAGATTACGACGAGTTTCCTCGATAACTTTTTACAAAATGTATATAATCTATAAAAAACGACTAACGTCACAACCATTTTTTTTCCAATAAAGTTTTAATTCAGTTACTAACAATTATTTTTATTTAATCTTAATTTGCATGTTTTTTCTCCGTTTCCAGACAACTATGTACCATATTGAAAAGTTCATTTTACATTTTTATGTGAATATTTTTTACTGTTCCGCATTACGCATTCTACGCATGAAATTTTATTCAAATTATTTTCTAATATATTCTGGTTTATTTTTATTGAGCTTTCTTTTTTATATTAACTGTAATGTTGCTTATAATTGCTACTTTGTTATTACATTTAAACTTAGATGCGTTGTCACCCCTAAGGACACTAAGATGTATTGCCTCATTACCACATTATGTATTTATGATGTTACCTATATCATACCATGTCATGGATGTTGGGTTATCGCCATTAACCATATAAAACACAGCTAAATTAAACCGCTACTTCAAGCTGGTACTAATGAGGAAGTGGTCCCTGTTCTAACTGAATTATTCACGTTGCAGCCATAAAGCGCGGATTAACATAAATATAAAAATCTTTTGTGTTGTGAAATTCACCAAGAGGACACGTCCATTGGTTGATTTAAAAGAAGAGCCTAGTTCTTGACGTATGACTATAAAATAACTTTATACAATGCGTCTCGAAATACCAGACATAAAATACCAAGACGGATAACTTGATGCTGCTTAAAAGTTGGATCACGTCCAGCACTGCAGTCGCTAATCCGCCTGATAAGCGTGACGGTTATTACAAATCTTCCCTACTATGGGAGTGGGAAAGTTCTGTGTCTAGTCCACTCACTTTTGTTTAACAATTCTGGGGCTCCGCAAGATTTATTAGACCTTTCACTAAGTACACATATATCGATTGTATGCTTGGTAAAGCCACGCTGCAGCTATGTTATGGTTGCAGCATGAATGGATTGGCTTTGACAAAATATCAGCGTGAAATAGCAATTAAATGCTGCTGTGCTACATATGCTGAGCGTCGAGAACCGGAGACCCTTTTTACTGGAAGTAGGCGTTCCATCCTACTCCTCAGGGGTGACAATGTATCTATATTTTGATTCTTTATTTAGGATAGATGAAGATGTCTACAAACCACTACATCCACATACCATCAGGAGAACTGAGTGCTCATTTTGCATATTATTCTATAAAATAAAATACAGAATCATCTTTCTAAAGTTCCTTGTACATCTGTAAAATATTCCCACCAAGTTTATATCACCCGGCTGTATAAGTACTAGTACATCTTTATTGGTTTTACGATGTTGAATGCTTGATAAGTGAATATTATCAGAAATATTCAAAAATAAGATATATACATCGAACTACTTACACAGAAATGCCGACTTATGGTGAAATGAATGTAATCAAACTTAGAGATTAATTGATAAGTTAGCTTTTGTAACAATTGTATCTTGGGAAATTTTAAACACAATATCTTTAGAAACTGTTTTGAAATTAATGGCTGAATAATTATTTCGTGAAATTAAAGATTTTATGAAATTCACTTACGAAATACATATTGTATTTCCTGTTACGTAGGTAGAGACAAGTTTTCTTTACTGTAATACATGACAAATAACAGTCGTGTGGCGTTTGACAAACAAACTTTTGATTTCTTACTTTTATATTATTTTCATTGTTGTTACATTTTAGTCTCCGCTGAATTTTTTTGTTTTTATCGTCGAGCGTTTAAAATTATGTAACAAAATTTACTATGCTCCCTTGGATATTTAAAAGATATTATCGAAATTTGCGCAAAAACTATTTACAGTACAATGAGTTTCTAGGTAATCGAGCTTTTTTTTACGAAATCACCAGAGCAATGACCATTGCTGTTTTAAAAAGAACAGCTTGTGATAAAAAATGCGGTTGAGTTTTATTATCAGTTTAAATTCATTGTGTATTATAAGATTATAACATGAACCTTATTTACTACATAAATTTACACATTTTGTGAGTATTAAATGATACCCTTACTTTTTTTTGATTGGGCTACTTTAAAAAGTTGTCGTGTCTATTAAATCTGTTACTAGATACTTGACACCCACACAAATTCCAACATCGTATATGATGGATTTGCTACTTTTCACGGTGTTTCGACAGTTGATTGGTTTTCCGTTTTAAGTTACATCCGTTTATAGATTAAAAATATATAAGTAAGCCGTTTAGTTACGACTTTTAGTTCTTACGTATTAGTTAGTGATTTTTCAATCGTCGTCAATTACCATTAAACAAATTATAACCTGAATAAATATAAAGGTAAAACAAAGTATTTCACTTATACCACTGTAATTTTTAATTTGTTTATGTTGTATTTTTTATAGGTTACAAACGAGCACATAGTCCGGTAAATGAATCTAGTGGCCCATATATATCGATATTTATTCTCGATTAAAAATCAAAATGCCTTGTCACCCCAGTGGACTAAGATGGAATGTGTCGTTTCCAGTAAAAAAGGTCTCCGGTTCTCTACACTCGACATACGAAACACAGCAGTATTAATCTGCTACTTTACACCGGTATTCCATGAGAGCGTGGTCATGAATCCTGGTCGAGTTGCCTCATTCGTGCTACATCCATAATATAGCTGCAACGTGGCTCTACCACTAATATTTTATCCTATGAATTGTTAATTTTATCTGATGATTGAAAAAGAAGCCCTAAAAGAAACTTTTGGGGCTTATTTTTCAATAAAATTGTGGTGGTAGAGCCACGCCGTATTGAATAACGGCGTTTACTCTTTAATCATTCATTCATTAATTATAACCAATCAAAGGCTACAGATCTCCTTCTCTTCCAGCACCTTCACTTGTTATGATAAGGATGCTGCTGACCATCTCCTGTTTCTGTTTCCCTTTACAAAACATACGAGAGAAATATAGATCATTTACTTATATCCCAATTCAATTTCTATGGAGAAATTTCACTATGAATATCACAAAAAGTATTTTAATTGATTTATACGTGATAGAGTCACGCTGTAATTGTTTTACCGCTGCAGGACAAATGGGTTGGCTCGACTGTGGAAGGACCATGCTATTACAAAATACCAGTGCATAATTCTGCTGGATTTCGTACTATGAATGAATAAAACTGGAACACTCAGGGATGATAACGCATTTTCTTTTTCATTCTAAACCAAGGATAGATGTTGATGACTATAGGATAGGACACAGGCCACACACTCGTTTGTGCACTGTATTTTATAAAAATAATAAACTGATATTTTTAATTTAAACTAATACTTCACGCATTTAACAAATAAGTGACAATTTCTCTCTACACGTGAAATTTACACTTGTACCTTAGAAATAAAACATATTTATTATTCCTCAAGTGCATTGCAAGAAACCGTATCAAATTAGGTGTCCAACGTCGAAGGAACGATACCGGATATGTTGCGGGATGACTGGTTCTGTTCCCGGGGGAGGCACGGTCGGTCGCGTCGTCACGCTGGCTGCGCCCGCCGCTCACCTGTGCCGACAACGATAGCAGAAGATTAAAAAAAATGTCGCTGACGCTTTATACTTACTGTTTTTATCTTGCAGCTTTAAGTATTTAGTTTTTCTTTCATAATAAGAAGACAATTGGTATTATTTAAAAAGGGCATTCTAAATGTTAATAATATTTTGTCCAACGTTATGTTAAAATTGGACGAAGAAAATAAATGGATAACGTTTTACGTTATCCATTTATCAAACTTTAGCAAAACATGAAAATGGGGTATATTAAATTGAAGCCAATTATTTCGAATATTAAACTAATAGGATATAAAAGATATGCATAAAAATTAAATATAAAAAAGTAAAAAACAATCTTTATAAAACGTATAACAATATTAAAAACATTCTTCGGGGAACAAATAAACGCTTAGTACTTACATTTCGTGATATGCAAGCACGAGCGACATCTGACACACTTAATAAAGAGGAAGTGTCCCTATAATCACGTGTAATTGTGGAGGCCGAGATGCTTTCGCGTAAAAACTGGTTCACCCGCTCCGCATCTTCACCGGATTTGATGCTTGGCTTTAATAGGGCTACTATGGACTCAATTTGAATGTGCCATCGCACTGTTATTCATTATACCATAATATGCAATATAATGTATTTATACAATATAAAGTTTTAAGTTTCTATTCGGTTTATAATACAGAGGTGTATTTATTTTTAATTATGTTTAAGTCAGAGCGTTTTACCGTCTTCGGCTGCACCATCTACCACCAAGTGGGATAGTAGTCAACCAGTAGCTTAGAATAACAAAAGAAAATAATGATTATTAAAACCTTTGAGTTAGTTAGTAGTAGTTAATATATATATTCATTGAAGTATAATGTTTATGTAATATTTGTTTACCAAAGGGTTGAATTCTTTAAGTTCAATGCCCGTGTGAGTATAAAAAAGAAATTTGAATTTAAATAATTTGCGTTTGACAAACACAATTGGATAGGTACATAGTGAGAACGTTTTTTATTTGCGCCCAGAAGCAAAGTAAAGGGCTGTCATCCGGGAAGCGGGGGAGGGAGGTTGTGAATGCTCTTAGCATACTTATGTGGGACTCACCGTGAACACCTAAGTGCCTACCCACTAAACACCACCTGGGACTGGCTTTGGCCTGGAGTGCCTTTCTGCCGTATCGGAAGCGACTCCCCTTGGGGAAAATGGGAGAAAATGGGGCGCAGAAGTGAGAACGTAAAGCGTTCATTTAACTAGCAAGCTATGAAATTGTCTTGTTTTATGAAATAAGTTTTTTCTTTAATCGTAATTTTTTCTATATTTATTATTTCTATTAATCAAAGTAATCACCCGTGCAATCAATGCATCTTTGCCAACACAGTGGCAGTTTATTGCTGCCCTTCTTGAAGAAATCAGCTGGACGGGAGGCAATAAATTCTTCAATGGCATTTTGTACTGCCTCTCGGGTATTGAATTTTTTCACGCCCAAAAGTTATCTAAATTCTGGAAAAAGTAGAAGTCTATAGGCTCATAGTCTTTAGGTCTGAGTACGGTGAGCATCCAACACCAGCTCTTTTACCTGGAGACCGCTTTTTGTACAGCATACTGCACAACTGAACTCTGTCTGTATATCCGTCTGGACACGCATCTTCCAAAACTCTGTGTACGGATTTGGATGGCACTTTCACTACAGAGTTTGTTACGTATAGGCTCAATCTCTCACCTCATAAGGTCGAAGGGAGAAACGGGGACGACCAATTGACCAAAGATGGTTGGAGACGTGTGAGCTTCTCCTTCACTGTGTTCAGTTCTTTACAGTACTCATCTGCAGTAATAGTCATCCCGTTTGGTAAGAAGCTGTGATGAATACTACCGGCGCCGGACCACCAAACAGTGATCATCACTTTTTAGGGGTTAGCTTTCGTTTAGGGCATTGTTAAGGTACTGAACCAGGATACAACCAACTTGCTGAGCGCTTGCGATTGTCAAACAGAATCCATTTCAAAATTCCTTCGTTTGTGTGCCTTTTAAGCAGTGCAAGGCACGTTGCGGCGTGTATTTCGCGCTAGCGTTCATTGGGTTCGTGGGGTACCCCCCATTTGTCAAGATTTTTTACCTTGTTAATTTGATGCAAATCTAGTAATTTTGTTTTTATGCTAACTGAAAACCCTATAGCTAATTCAGGCGTAGATTGAGTATCATCAGCTTGCACAAACACCTTTGATTTGTCATTGTCGACTAAAGTTTTCGGATAACCACGGGTTTCCTTTTTCAGGTCGAAATTTCCAGAACGGAAGTGTGCAATCCAATAACAGATGGTGGGTGTGTTTGTTTGTAGTATTCGCTCCGTAAACGTCGTTGATGTTGCGTGTCGCTTGTACTGCGTTGTTGCCACGACGGTACTCATATTCTATAATTACTCGAATTTTTAACGTATCCATGATGACGAAAAGGATTCAAATGCGATGAAAACATAACGCTAATCAAATGACCAAATTTGAAAAAAGAACTCCATGATTTAAAAATAATATTAAATTGAAATTAGAATTTTTAGCTAAACAAAAATTATTTTGATTTGAAATGGCCAGTGCTGCAGAATCAAGCAATTTCATAGGTAAAGACCTATTAGCACTTATGATTTATACTTAAAACTTAAATATATTTATTTATGTTTTTAATCCGTGATTGATACGTGGTAGAGCCATGCTGCAGTTATATTAGAAGTATAGTTGTAGCACGAATGGGTCGGCTCGACCGGGGA
>DWHP01002289.1:0-14656 GCA_018247895.1 Parnassius honrathi
TGCTTTGTGGCGTACCTTGGGGGAGGCCTATGTTCAGCAGTGGACTTGTGAAGGGCTGTAATGATGATAATGATGACTAACAAGCGACACGTGACGTCATGACGTCATGGGCAAAGTTGCGCATGGATTATAATAGGTACATTTGATTTTTCTAAACAATCTTCTTGTCTGCAATTGGATAGTACTTTTACATCCGTTTCCTCCGAATTTGCATTGATATTGATATGCAAATATCAACAAGAACGTTACTTGTTCCAAGACAAAAATAGTACATGCATTTACTTTTACATTTTACATTTATATTATACTTTATTCTTGTTTCATCATAAAATACAACTTTTTTGCCCTCCCTTCGTACTAGTTTCGAGACATTTTAGCTAATGTAGGTACGTAATAAATCTACCTGATAGGCTCTCAGTGATAAAAATAACAGAGCATTTCAGAATTTAAATACTTGTCAACAAATTGATCAATAACCTCATGACAGTTGACAGCTAACGTCAAAACGACATCAATTCGCCATAGTGTTGCAGTTTTTTATAAGAATAAAATATTAATACCACTGAAATAAAGACAAATTCGTGGATTTGATGAACCAAAAGTAGCGTAATAGGATATTATTTTAATTTAATTCTCTACTTGTACAAAACCAGGCCTACGCTTTATATAATTTTGGACCGTCTCCTTTCTAACAGAAAGATTCGCCGAACAGTACCTACACAATTTTAAAAACACATGAAGGTCACTTCTTACCTTTCCTCTGTTTTAGATATGACCTTTGGTGCCGAAATCTCGGCAATCGCATCAGCACTGGAGTCGGGGAATACACTTCGCTTCACTCGAAACTCCTCTTCTTCGGTTTTTTTAGTTGGCAGCGGCATAGTCGGTATATCTACATAATATAAAGGTCATAATTACTTTAGCCATAAGAAATACGTGTCTTTATATAAATGACTCCTTTGTTTGTAGATTTTAGTTCGCTAAACGAAGGTACCATACCACAACAGGAGATTCTTTTATTTCTATTCCTTATGGTATATCCTTAACAGAATTAATTGCATCTCTACTCGAGAGCGTCGTAACCTAATAGTCGACTGAGTATTATTGTAGGAATTTTTTGACCTGGTGGTACGTGGTTGCTGTGGCCCATAGACATCTATCCTCAATTACGAATCAAAATGCAGATGCGTTGTCGCCTATAAGGACTAAGGTGGAATGCCTCATTTCCAGTAAAATAGGTATCCGGTTCTTTTGTTGCGACAGTAGCCTAATGGCAGGGCACGGATCGTGCACTCAAAACGTCGTGGGTTCGAATCCGCCGTTTGACTACTGTTGTGAACCACTCCTAACACAAGCATTTCAAGCTTACCAGGAGTGGTTAAAAGGAATATTAGTGATGTTAATTAATAAGATTACTAATATTTAAAAAAAGGTTCTCTACACTCACCATACGAAACACAACAGTGTTGAGCTGCTATTTTACACTGGTATTCTGTGAGAGTGTTGTCCTTTTCCGGTAAAGCCGACCCATTCGTGCTACAACTATACTACTAATATAACTCCAGCATGGTTCTACCACGTCTAAAATCCTCGTCCTACTTATTCAGAAGCAACAACTTGTATATGCCAAACGTAAATTTTTGTATGGAAAGGTGGTAATTACGTAAATTACCATGGGATTATACTTACTACGGGAGAAGCCCATGTTCAACAATGGAGTTAGAGCTGATGGAGTATTTAAAAAAATCTAAATAAATTTTTGTCTTCCTTCACTTTAGAACAACTTATAAAAAAACATTATAAAATTATAATCATACCCAATTCATAAAAAGGAATTCATAATTTTTAAAACTCACGAATATCTGATATTTCAGGGTTCTCGTTGAGCAGACGCTTGATCTCCGTAATGTTTGGGATCGGGATCTGCTCTTCCTTGTCGACAACCATCACGGTGTCGGTGAAGTCCTCGGGCTTTAAGTGCACCATATTCGTTGTGCCGATCTATATTAAACACAAAATTTTACATTTGATAACCTTGACGTTTACCAAATTGCTCATGGGATGATGGAGTGACGATCTGGAGAAGACATGCAAGAAGTTGATAAACGCAGGTGGCTCAAGCCCATGTTTTGTGACGTTCTCTGTGAGCAGTTTATGTTCAACAATGGATTTGTAAATGGTTGTTATGATGATGATGATGATGACGTTAACCACATACATTTTAATTATTTCGCCAAATATTATGGTTTTAAATGAAGCGATTTTTAAGGATTAATGGGTAAAATAACAAAAAAAAATATCTCCGTCTTTGTTTTCGCCTAAATACCCTTCTGGCCTTCTGGATACGGATCTTTTTTATATAAAAGAGAGATTGACAAACAAGCACGCAGTACACCTAACGGTAAGTGCAAGTGCGATAAAAACGTAGCAATGTCCCATAGATACTTATATCAACCCTTGATTAAGAATACGATTGCAGATGCTTTGTCATCCCTTGGGGCTTAGATTTAATATAATATCATCAGTAAAAAAGCCTCGGAATACGAAAAACAGCAGTATTATTGCATATATTCATCGCTGATTTTCTGTGCCAGAGTAGGTCCTTCCCCGGCACCGACGAATTTGTGCTACAACTTTAAAACAACTATAGCGTATCTACCACGTATAAATTGAGTATATTTTCGAGAAAACGTTAATGGACATCAGCATTTGGCGAAACTCGACACTTTCCAAATCGATAAGCGAGTGGATGAGTGCGGAATCGATATCATCGCACCAATAATACTATTCTTTATCATTCGTGTGTGGGATTTGGGTTCGGCATTTTCGAACTAAAATGCCATCATTTGCCGGTCGCCAGAGATTCCTTGATATCTAATCAAGGCTGTTCTGGTGAGATTGTAAAAAGATTTTACGAGTTCAGGATGAAATTTTTCAGTATGGAAAAATTTGAAGATCGGTTTGGATACACTACATTGACATTTGTTCGCTACCTTGTCAATCAATATCAACATAATTGTTCCTAATAAAAAAAGATAATGTACTTTCTGATTATTATATCAGCCCTCCTAGTCTAATGCTAAACATAGGCCTCCCCCCAAATATTGCCATTAAGTACGGTAAAGTAAAAAATTTAAAAGGTATATTATACTCATATAACTTGCCTCATATAATTCGCGAGTATTACAATCTTCGTTTACCATTTAAAACGAGAGCTTATTACACTGGAAGAGGAAACGAATAAAGCAGAAGAAACAATCTTAGACTTTGTTTTCTTTTGAACCACCACCAGATTCAAATAGAATAATAAGATATATTATGGTTTTCACATCTTTAAAGAAGAACTACATTATTGATATTAGTATGAGTAGTACCATTATATGAAATCTAAATTGAATTGATAGAGTTGTTAAACACATAACGATAATGTTCTAATTGCTTTCAATCCCGGCACAGACTACAAATACCTATTACCCGAAATTGTTAACTGGTCTGACATATTGTAGTGTAGTTATACAGCAACACTACATGACCAAAACGTGCAAAACGATTGGTTAACATTTCAATGCAAAAATGCATCAGCAAACGTAAACAGATGTCGGAAAACTATACTAAAATATTTGGAGCTGTTTCCAACCTCTTTCGAAGCACATGATATCGTTTTGCGTCTAACACTTGACTTTATTGCTTCAGTGTGCGTAATATACAAACCGCATTTGCGTCATTTCACAATTGAGTCTATGAATCGTTACCGAATAGCCGCAAGCAGAAACCAGGTGTCCTAGATTCTATTTTCGGTATCGATTACTATGATTTTCTCCGGCAATAGCCAGATACATTTTAATATCAATGGCTGTGGTATGTTCAAAATATTGTGTAAGCTCATCTTCAGCAATTCAACCGAGCATAACGGCTGCTGTCCCATTTATTCATTTGTATCGTCGCGCCTATAATTTTCAATACACAGTAGGCGAAAGACAAGCCCGAGACATGTCATTACTTTATTTAAACATATATGATTAGCAGAACAATGTGCTTTTTATTCATTGCTCAGTCCGGAAGTTTTTTTTTGTTGACTGTTATGTTGTGACACGTTGCGGTACTCTAAGACAGAAAAATCAACAATTGTGAAAAAACACTATTTGTAAGCTTTTGGGTTTATCGTAGTTTTGTTCCCGTGTTTCTTACGCTTAAATTTAATTGATTTTTGTCGCATATTCATTAGACTAATAGAAAAGTCATTGATCACTGCTAATCAATACAATATTTAGACTTTGTTATTCATTTACTCGATAAACTAACGTAAAAGGAAGCCTGTTAAGCATTTCTGGGTTGTTCGAATAACCACTTACCAAATTGATTACACAATGATTATATCGTCGTTTTAAGGCGTCTTTAAAGAGATAATATAATTGATAGAATCAGGCGTTACTTTGCGGAAATTCATTATAATAAAGATTAACTACCACTTTTCCAGGAAAGACACACCATCAACGATAATACGACACGTAGAGACATAGTGGTGTTGGGAGTAGTGGTGCTGAGACTAGTGGTGGCGGGATTAGTGCTCGCAATTGAGGGAGGGCGGGAGGTGCTCTTCAATCCAGGTAAGACACATCATTGTTTTTAATTATTGCGGATGGTTGCGAATTAGATATTAATCTTTATTATAAAGAGATAGTATTAAAATATTCTCCTGATATCACAATGTTAAGGAAAGGAGATTTTTCAGGGATAATAATCGGTAGTACTATTACTTCAATCACATGATAAGCAATAACTTTACCTTGGGACCCTGTTTGTAGTAGTCCGGATACCAGTCTCCACTTTCAGCGTCATCGTCTCCATCGTATATATCCTCATCGTCATCCACCTGGCCGTCATCTTCTAAGACAGTCAGTCCGTGTAACTTATTTAACGAGTAGTTCGGCTTATCCTTGTCGGAATCCTTTACATCTTCAACCACGTTTCTGTCCGACGCTACCGTTATGTCTTCAACTAGATTTCCATCTTGGTCCTCATCAGCGTATATCTGAAAATAAAAGTTATGTAATTTAGATTCAAAATTTTTATTTATTAGAGCTACGCTGCAGCACAAATAAGTCGGCTCGACCAAGGTAGAACTACGCTCGTATAGAATAACAGCCTAAAATAGTGGCATATCGATGCAGTATTCTATTTATATGTTAGAAATGAAAACCGGAGACCCTTGTTACAGCAACAACAACGAATCTGCAATTTGATCCTTAATCAAAAACCACAGGTAAGCATCAGGTAGACTGTGTGGTCGTTTGTCACCCCTTACTTGAATAAAAAATTACTTCATTTTTACACTTGTGTTATGGCAACATTATAAAGAAATCATTGTTTATCTAAGTCATGCTTTCGAATGCAGATATTCACGTTACTCTAATATTAAGTATTTTTTATTAAACGTTACCTCCACAATAAAATTTTCTCTTGTATAGTAGGGGCGGTTTACATAGATAAAATTCACAGGGACAAACATTCAGACCCGGAACAATTATTTGTAGGTACAAACACTTGTTCCGTGCGGGGTTTGAACGCACCGCCCTTAGGGCTGCAACTCATTGCTAAGCTGCTGCGCCACCGAGTCAAAAGTGGAACTATTATTTATTCTGTGGTGGAAAGAAAATGACACGAAAACAAGTGCTATATTTAGCTTTTGAACGATTTTCATTTCGATTTTTTGTATGTTATGTCGATATCTTCATCATTTGTGAACTGCATTTAATGAATCTTTTTTTATTAAATAGGTTTAACTTCAGGAATAGCCTAGTATATTATATTTTAATAGAAAAAATCCAACTCTAAGAGTAAAAAAAGGAGATGATGTATTTAATTTAACTATTAAGATGACATTCTATCACCTCGACCTTGTGAAAAAAAAGCCGATTGGCCCCTTTCCTTGCAACTCTAAACTACGCACCATGGGCATGCAACGTAGAACAAAAATAGTAAAGTGCAAATAAATGACGTGCCCAAAGCACTATTAATTTAACGCCATCTATTAGGCAAAACCCGAACTTTAACGAAAATTAAATTTGAGTCGCGCATCTACATCTATCTCTAGTATATATATCTCTATGCTCTAATCTAACCTAACCACAGAGTACTTTTTTATAAACCTAACCTCCTAATCTCTTTACCTCTCGTTTTCGCATCGCTTCCGCGTCTCTGCCATTTTGTTTACATTTGTAAATTTTTATTTGTGAATTGTGATAAATAGCAAAAAGTAAACGTAGGAAGTGTTAGTTTAACATAGCAGCTGCAAATTATACTTTTCGGTTGAATTGTGATATTTGTTACTGACAGAGTAACCAATAACCAAAGTTACAAAGTACATATCATTCTGTTTTACGGTCCTTACCGGCATTGAAGGCTGATTGCAATTTATTTTACCGTATATTTAACGAAAACACACGTGAAACTACGTTGCAGTGCTTAAAGTATAGTTGTAAAACTAAAAAATGGTGCGGGGTGTCAGCAGAGGTGGTCGTGGAATGCCCGGCAGAGGTGGTATGGGGCGACCACCCTTCAGACCACGAGTATTAATGCTGAGACCGCCATTCGATCTGATACTGGCTGAGCCGGCATTCCCTAGATGCAAACCAGCACCAGATGATTCGGCGTTGACTCAGGTAGGTTAGGTTGAAAGTAGGTACTTACATTAGTACTACACTAACATTGTTACCTTCCCTTAGTTGGTTCCTCTGTTAGTTTTTTTTGCCAAAAAAAAATATAGCAATCGTTAATTTTGTTGGTTTACGTGCGAGGATTGAATCGTTATTTTCTGGTAATTGTAAATGTATTAAAATTTGTTTTTAAACAATTTCTCAATTCATCTATTTCTTTTTTATATGGATATATTTCTTCAGCAATTGTGAACTGATTTTAATAATTCCATGATATTGAACAGCTTAAACCTACAGGGAGTATTCGAATACAATTTGTAGAAAAGCTTTCACCTGTGGGCGTGGAAAATAGACAATGAAGTTTTTGATGTAACTATTTAGAGAATGTTTGAGTTTTAATCTTGAGCTTGTAGTATTGTTTATTGTTAATGCCTATTGAAGCCCACTGTAGAACATAGCCCTCCTCTATAGATTGCCTCATAGGGGGGATATTTGCCATAGTTACCACACTTGGGTAGCTGGTTGGCAAGCACGGTTTTTTATTTTAGTCATTATTAGGAAGACACTGCTGCCCATGTCCTGTTATGTTTCCCTCCCTCGTTTTTTTCGCACGGGATTATATGGGGTAGTGGATATTTTTACCCTGCCACTACACATTTTACGTAAAAGTAAAAACCATCTTCAAAAACTACAAAGAGAAAAAAATTATTTGTACATAACAACTTCTGAAGTGGTGGTTTTTCAATACAACTATGTGTTAACACTGAAAAATTCCAATAATATTTATTTAGGTATGATCCATTTTATGTTACAGGCACTACTTAAAAGACATGCGGAATTATGCCCAACACCGTCAGAACAAGCTGCAGTGTTGGCTCTGGTTACAAAACTACAGACAGTGTTAGATAATCTAGTTGTGGCGCCAGGTGATTTTGCAGCTTGTGTAAGTAATATATTGAACTGTTAATGTTCAGTGTAGTGAAAATTTCTTTAAAATCATTATTATTTGAAACTCGATGAAACAAAAAAGTGTCACTAAAGAGAGACAAACATATACATCTATAGGATTTAGCCTGCGAGAGGATGAGATAGAATACAGTGTTTCTTATTATATTGGTCTTAATTAATTAATAAGGAACTTTTATTAATAAAAAATAAATTAGGTTTCACTTCTACTGCAAATGTACTACACTCATGTTTTTTTTAAATAATTGGATACATCATTATGGTGTTAGCCCTCATTTCTTTTAACCAAAATACGTCATTTATTTCAGCAATTAGAGGAAGTTCGGCAAGTTGGCTCGTACAAAAAAGGCACAATGATGGCTGGCAAGAATGTAGCAGATATTGTAGTTATTATGAAAACATTACCCACTAAAGAGGCTGTTGAAGGACTGTCTAACAAGGTAATAACCATTAGGCATCTGGATTAGAATAAAAATGTAGTCTGTTGTTTACAACAGACTAAATTTTTATTACACCCCAGTACATATAAATATTTATATTTATATATACTGGGGTGAGGAGGTGGGCAAAGTGTATCATTTTTGCGATAGGAACATTTGCATCTTGATCACTGAAATGTTCCAAAACACATATGTTTCATTTGGATCATCAACTCAAAAGATAAAATAGAGAATGGTATGAATACATTAAGGCGTTTGCATCACAGGCGTTTATTACTGACTGATCCAGTGAGATGTTATGTGGCAACAATGCTAAATGATATCAGTAATATATAACCTAAGCGGTTGTTTTAATTATATATTATGTAGTTATTTTATTATTTATTCTGTACCGTAATAAGGTTGTATATAAAATCTATCCTCCTTCATACTTTATCCAGGCTTATGATTGGCGGCTAGTCCTTAATTTATAGCCAGCTGGTGTATTAATGATGAGAAGCAAGAAAGTAATTCACAGTAATCACTATGCAAAGAAATCCTAAACAGAACTCAGTATATTTTCATAAAGAGGTATGAATAATCGTAAACAATTTGCCGAATCAAGTAAAATGAGTCTCAACAGTTGAGATTAAATAGAAGTACTTTACTCCCGTGTTCATTGTGCCAAGGTGGTGGGGCTTTGTTCTTGCCTGAGCCTATGTTCAGAAACGGATTTGTAAAAGTCAGCAATAAATGAATGAAGGAGAGATTTTATGTTTGTTTTCAGTAGCTAAAGTTGATCTCAAGCTTTTTTTATGGTACAAGGAAGACAAAAGAGCAGACAAATGTCCTGATACCATCCACACCATCTGGATGCTTAGCAGTCCACCACTGTATGTTTCACAAGTTTTCTTCTGCGTATGACCTCTCTGTGGAATAGTTTACCACCGGCGATTTTTCCGGACCGATACGCCCTAGGGACCTTCAAGAAGAGATAGAGAAGAGTAAGCTCTTACTCCTTTCTAAAAGGCCGGCAACGCATCTGCAATTCCACTGGTATTGGCAGATGTTCATGGGTGGTGATAGTCGCTTAACTTTAGGTAAACCGTATGATCATTTGCTTCCTATAAAAAAAAAGCCTTGCATCTTGCATTCTTCGAATCGTCGACAACAGAGTTCTTTCTGATTGCTCGATTCACTGGCACTGCATAGGGATATTGCATCCATTTGCATTTTCTATCACAACTACCACGGGAAGTGCTCCCAGGAGTTGTTCAAATTAATTCCAGCCGCCAAATTTCAGTGCGTTTTCAATTCACATCGTGTTGAAATTCAAGATACCATCCCCACCATCTGGATGCTTGGCAGTCTATCACTGTGCGTTTTACTAGGAGTTTTCTACCTTGTACAACTTCTCTGTGGAATTGTTTATCACTGGCGATTTTTCTGGACCGATACGACTTAGGGACCTTCAAACAAAGAGCAGCGGTTATTCATGGGCGACGGTAGTCACTTACCATCAGGTGAGCCACATGATTGTTTGCCCCCTCTTCTATAAAAACAAAATCTAACGATTTCCAGCGTGTCGTCCTTGGTTATCACTCCATCTAATGTGAAACCACCCTACATTTCGTCTATTGATACGAGGCTACCGCTCGAGAACCTTTCTACTCCATCAGTTGTTGGTTCTTCAAGATATATGACCTGCCCATTGCCACTTCAGATTACTAACTAGATTTATTATTTATATTTATTGAAAGAAATTTTTAAGTTTAATTTACCACTGTTGATATGACTACTGGCATTATCACCAGGTGAATGAGGAGGTGAACAAGTTAACCCGAGCGGAGGGCACGGGGACGGTGAGTTCGGCGTGCAACGAGCGTGGCTTCACCGTGACCGCGCCGCAAGCCGCTGTGAGGGTGCTGGTCACTACGCTGCACCAGAATCTCAGGAAGTTGGAGCCTGAGGTATTAGATAATTTACAAAAATAATATGTAAATTAATTTGTGTTCTCAGATTTGTTTCATTTGTAGTTTTATGGTTATAATACTAGAGACAGCAATTTTTAAGCACTTTTCTCTCGAAAATTTTGGGGTGTTCCGATATACACTGTGACCACTGTAAGGTGTGACATCAATTCAGTATACTGTGAAGCCATTATTTTGTAGTTTGCTATACTGGTTACTGCTTATGGAACACGGTCCAGTGTACTGTCATCCCTATTTTCGACACTGTTTTCAAATGGAAATATCATGTACATGTTTTCTGTTCAACAAGAAAGATGATTATTTGAATGTTATTGTTTTAAAACTTAATGTCCCCATTTATTTGAATAACAATGTTATTTAATAATAATAACAATAATTTGTGGAACCTGTTAAATCTTTAGGTGCTGTTATGTTTTTTGATCACATGATCAAAGTACTGAGAGCACTTTACCTCGAAAGCGCCAGTGCTCACAGTGCAAAAATGGCGGCGATTTATGACGTCATATATTTCCTTAATCTACTGCGGCAGTATACTGGTAGTCCATAACGGAACAAAGTTTTCGACAGTGAGACCACTGAGCAGTGCTCGCAGTGTATATCGGAACACACTTAACATTACCAATGCGCGCTTAATGTCCTCCAGAACGAATTTACGTTACAGTTACAGTGGCCACTCACAACAGAGATGAGTCAGGAACAACTGTACTCTTTATTCCCTCACTCTAGTAGTCCGGCACAACCGGAGATACATAAGATGCAGGAGCAACTTTATGTGTTTGGCGGTGAAACACCACTAACTTCCTGACTCCAGGCTGCTACTGAGAATTTGTTGACAGACAAACCCAATATTTGATTTGGGCCCGACCCGGGATTTTTAACCTAGGATCTTCTAATCACCAGCACATTCACGACCACTAGACTAACGTGGCAGTCACCTGGTCTTTGAGAGCCATTATATATAAAGAGCGGTAGCTCAGAGACTAAGACCTTGCTGTAAATTTCACAGTATGCATGCAATCCCAGTTATATCTTTGCTTCACATTTTATTAACTGCAGAAAGAGTAACGAGTAAGAAATAGCAGGAGACAGGGTATATGATGTCTGTTGTCTCAACTGAGGTGATTTTGTGATGGGTTGCTCCAGGCTCGAAGCAAAACGCGGTGCTTTTCGATACCGGCCACATCGTCCGCTGGTTTCTTTCCCTTTTCCCCTAACTCTCTGTTATTGGGCCTCCCCTGTAGAGGGCTTCTGTCTGGTTGGGATTTTATTTTACTATATTTAATATATGGTATTATATTCAACATATATCGACGGTTCCGTGGCGCAGTGCCCTAGCAGCGAGTTGCAGTGCTGAGAGCCGAGGGTTCGAATCCCGCATGAACAAATATTTGTATGGTCTACAAATAATTGTTCCAGGGATGGATGTTTGTTCTTGTGCAATTTATGTTTGTGAACTGCCTTCACAATACAGGAAAATAAATACTAGGGGAACCATGATCATCTAAAAAAGTATATATACATATATATATGTGTATATATATATAATCATTTTCTATATACATATATTTACACGGCCCACCCAGATGAGAGAATACTGTAGAAATATCTAAATAATAATATAAAACGTTCACAATTTTCAGGTGCATTTGGACTACAAAGTGATCAGTAGCCACTTGGCAGCGATCCGTCACAGCAGATGGTTCGAGGAGAATGCGCATCACTCTTCAATTAAGGTGAGCACATCTTATTTTTATGTGATGGTAGCATATCCATCAGCTAATATCATTCTGTAAGTGTCGCAAGAGATGACCATGGGTAAATCCGTAAAGATTTTATGGAGGTTTATGTACAGCAATGGTACCAAAAGTCTACGGCCAGAATATAGGCCTCCACCATAAACTACTTATAGGGTGTAGGCAACCCATACCTTTTATTATTTCTGCCTACAGCCCATCTCCTGCTTAATTACTGTAATTTCTGTTTTTTACTTTTAAGTTATTCTTTGTAATACATTTGGGATAAATACGTATATTGTATAAAATATAGATATGAAAGAGCAGAGTCACCTGCTACAAGCATTATTTGCTTAAAAGGAGACTCCGGCCACTAATGATTGTAAACCACATGTTTGTATTGAAATAAACTTTATTATTTAGTGGATATTCTTTCACCGCCAATAAATGCCCACTATTAAATGTTTCCTGATATACCATCTTCCTCAGGTACTGATCCGTCTGCTTCGAGACATGTGCGCCCGCCACGCGGGACTAGAACCGCTGACACCCTGGATGATAGACCTGCTGGCTCACCACTGCATCATGAACAACCCGGCGAGGCAGGCGCTGCCCATCAATGTGGCTTTCAGGTATGTAGTAGTGTAGAACATACTTAAAACATTGATTTTTAATTGAAGCTCAGGCATTGAGAATTTCCTTCCTTTTCCACTGCAAGCATATTTGTCCAGCACAAAGTAAGTGTATGACGGACATAAAGACATTCAGACATAAATAGTTACTTCATTTAAAATGGTTATTATCAGAAATAAAGGATTTAAAAAAAATGTAGCCGGTTAAGTTACCCGGGAATCTAATTCAATAACATGCCTTTTATATTGTTGAAAATATTATGTTATGGTTATTGCTTAAAAAAACGAGAAATCAAACATCAGGTTTTTTTCTGGCAATTAAATAACATATATTTTTTTAATCTCGATTTATATGAAGTGTTGAATGATTAAGAATTTAATTGAGTATTTCATATATCATATGCGCATAGGTTTTTCCGAACGTATACTATTTCAAGAAGTATCAATTCTTGCGTGTCAAAATCGTGTAATACGATATTTAATCCAACCTGGCTTTAAATGCTTGCTGTAAATTTCTCAATACGCAGGTTCGATTCCCATGGCCAGCAACTGAATTGCTATTTTTATAATATAAATTACTTACTGAAGGAACTTTATTGAAGGAAAAAATCGTGAGGAAATCCACTTGTCTAAAAAATAAAATATTTCGAACACATGTGAATCCTTCCACCCTACCCTATCCATTTTTAGTAATGAGAGTCCATACATTCATTACAGTATATTTAAAGTCCTCTGCTGAACGTAATCCTCCCCCATAGTATTTGCTATAGTTGTCACGCTAGGCTTTTACTTACTGCAGGTGTTGTGGTTAGAATGAGTATGGGTTGTAGATAAAAATTGTTTTAATATGATATTTGACAATATGGCGTCAATTAATTACGTCATTTGCATTCGTCAGTATACTGGGATCATTTCGGAAAACAGCCACTGATGTTGTTTGATGTGACTAATAAAAAGGCTGTCATTATTAATGTGCGTACTTAGTCAACGCGATATGAAGTTTATTTCACATGTGCATGTAACTTTATTTCATCTTTGTCTGAAAACAGTAGGTACAACAACAGTATGGAACGTATGTAGTAGAATGGTAGGTGTTAGATATTTATGAATGACAATCAGTTAAAATAACGCATCACAACGCATTCTGAATTTAAAAGATAAAAAGGATGGAATGTTTGAGATTTTTCTATATTAATTTTTATTCATTATTTGCCTATATTATTCTGAATGTACTCTGCAAATTTGGGCGTATATTGCAAAATAACCGTTTATAAGTTGTAGACTCCCGGTACTACACCTCTGGTGTGGTGGATGGTGAGAGTGGTGGTGGTGGTTGATGTTGTAGGCGCGCGCTGTCGCTGCTGGCGGGCGGGCTGTTCCTGCCAGGCTGTGCCGGGCTGCCCGACCCGTGTGAGGGCGCCCACGCGAGGGCCCACACTGCGCTAGATCTCGCCGCGCAGGACCATGCTGCCGCCACGGCGCAAACGTGAGTATAACGCACACACACCGGATGCAGTGGCTTCATAATACAGCCCTTCACAAGTCCACTGCTTAACATAGGCCTCCCCAAATAAATGCCACAAAACACGGTCCTGCGCCACCTGCATTCATCATATCCTGCATGTTTTACCAGGTCGTCACTCCATTTAATAGTGGGCTGCCTTACACTTCACCTACCAGTAAAAGGCTGGTAAAGTGATTTAGCTTACAGAAAATTTGACATCACAGCACAGAATAATATTGGTATCAGTGATGAATATTGTCGTTTGTGGTATGGTACAGCCTATTAAAGTATGAACACAGTGCTAAACATAGGCCTCCCTACAGATTGTCTCATAGAGGACATATTTTTCATTTTTCCGTAGTGAGTACACGCACACGCCGATATATAGCACATACCGTTACCGCTACAGATTGTATCATAGGGGAGATATTTACCATAGTTGCCAATCGCGCGGGTTGGCAAGCACGGTTTTTTATTTAATTATCATTGGGAAGACGCTGCTGGCCGTCTTCTGTTACGACATCCACGGGACGATACGGGGTGGTGGGGACTGCACGGTGCTACACTACATGAAATAAAAAACGGTATACAGTGTTTATTCATTGTATATAACTATTGAATGAATATTATATGTTATATACTTTAGTAGTAGTAAGTTAGTAGTAGTGTAGTTTAGTTAGAGCCGTGGTAGCTCAGATGGTTAACACTCGCTGTAAAATATAACAGAACGCGAGTAACCCGGGTTCGATCCCCGC
>DWHP01002290.1:0-14655 GCA_018247895.1 Parnassius honrathi
TTGCGATTCTAAATTCATAGAACACAAATTTTGAACACCTGACGTTAGTCGTTGCAGTTCAACGAGTATCTTATGCGTTAACAAGAATTAGATAAAAAATAAAGACTCAGACTTTACTGGAGTTTGGAGCTTTGCGTACAAACTGAATAAAATACTTTTGATTTAATTTTCACTTTGGTTCTGATCTGACCGTTACTCGAAAAAGGATCGGTTGCAAAATAAGAAATATGGGTTCTGGCACATCGTAAATAAAGAGAAAACAAGATAATAAATGATATTAAATAACACTATCTAATGAGAAGTAAATGAATCAAATGACAACTTGTCTGTTTGTAATGGGCTTAACAAAGATCGTCTTGTCATACGGCACATGCAGATTTTATTCACAACAGAAATTCCTGTATGCACACGTCGGTATACTGCTGATAATGGTGTAAATATTGGTAGATCGCATTACAGTGTCATTGTTGTAGAACGTCAAGGACGTTATTTTTTATCCAGTCTTACCATTTCTGTAACAAAAAAATATTATTACGTTGTAAAACCATGATGCAGCTTTCTTGTGGTTTTAGCACAAGTTCGACCAGAGAAGGACCACGCTCTCACCTCTCACAGATTCTAAATCTAGGATAGATGTAAAAGTCTTTGGGCCACGGCATCCACTTGCAAGGTGAATTAATTGCTCGTTTGTTACCCTAATATAAAAAATATGACGATATTAACATTTAAAATTTGTAAAGTAGTGGTCAGAGCATGTAACTCTTACATAGCGAGGCCTTCTTCGATTCCCAGCCTATCGCATCTTTGTCTATCGACCATATTAGCATTAAATCGGTTATGTTAGGTTAGGTTAGACTTCGACGAGAATATAATACTCGTATTATCACTTTCATAGTCTTCTGTACGTTTAAATTTTACATTTGTGTTATTTTTGTAACGTGTGGTGGAAATTCCAGAAAATTACACACCTATCATATAAAATATTTAGTGCAGCGGTGGGGTACGAGTGTCAAAGTTGCGAGAAATCTGGTAATCGCCAATGTACTTGCTTAAGCGTTGCAATCACGACAGATATTTTAGTGGTGAATATTTAAGTGGACTGTTATAGACTGATAATAAAAATGAAAATATATTTATATATACGAATACTCAACGATACGAAGTTCTCAACGAATTTGTATTCTGCTTTTACAAACTGAAAGGTATTGTGTATAAAATGTATCAAGAGATGAACACATGCTCAAAGAACCAGTGGCACGCAATCATGTAACGTCTGTCCGTCTGTTTATAAACAGTACGAGTAGATCGCTAGATAACATGGTTATTACTAAGCGTACTGGCTCAAAATAATCTCATATATCGGCCTCCAGTGACGTGTCCTCTCAGATAGTTTGCGATTCTAAATTCATAGAACACAAATTTTGAACACCTGACGTTAGTCGTTGCAGTTCAACGAGTATCTTATGCGATACGTAACGAGTATTTATAGTGTGAGTTAACTTTCAGATGCTAATCTCTTGATTAGACTTTTGTCTGACGTACATTGTCTGTGAGGAAAAAAGGCAAACATATTGATTTGTGTGGATGTTTAATTAAGTATCATTCATTGATGCGTGGGCGGGACGTCAATTAAAACGCTGACTTGCCGAATTCGTCATGACTCGTAGCTTTGAGACATTCTGTTTCATTATTCTTTAGTCTATAATTATTGAACATTAGTGTCGCTTAACTCATTTGGGTTTGAGTAGTTTTATTCACTGGAAAGGAGTGTAAAAACTTTTGACGCTTATTAAAATATGTTTATTGTAATATGCGTGTTAGGTGAAAATTAAGGGAAGAGTTGAAGTAGTTTACGGGATACGCGCTTAATTTGAAATTACTTATTACGTGTGATTAAAAATGTTGAGTATATTATAATACCTACAGTAGAGTATCCGGTGTAATGGAAATTCACCGAATCTATATGTTATGTATAGGCTGTAAAGAAGAAGGACTTAAACTTGGAAAGTCTTGGGTTCGAACTCATCATTCGACAACTGTTGAAACTGATCCATTCATAACACATGTACGAGTGTTGTAAGATCCTTGGAGTGTTAAAACTATACTTTTTTATGTCTTTCCTAAAACAAAGAATACTTTTATCCTTAAAGAAAAAATTATTTTTTTGTATTGTATTATATAAAATTTAAATTTAATGTATAGTTATTGTAGTTTGATAATTTGCGTAACCTAAATTGACTTATATGTAATTTTGAAGAGCGACTGCTTCTGGAGCAGGTGCGTAAGTACTTAAAAGAAGAAGCTATTCCTTGTATTAGTTATGGAAACTTCTGGTAAAGATAAAAGCATTTTATTTCTTTTATATATTTATTTGCCATTAGGTATTTACCATTCATACAATTCATGACTAAATTCATCAAGAAATTCATGGGCAGGCACCCAGCACCCAACACATTCTTGTGTCGGTACGACGCTAAGAAATCGATTTCGTTATTATTTCTAAGTAATGTTCAGTATGAATTTAAAGAAGCATTTGGTCAGAGTTCTGTTTTTCTATGAGAGCGACTATAAATATAAATCTAAATTATAATTAGAATACAAAATACGATAGTATCGGCGGGTTCGGAAAATTTAATAGAACGTAGTCAGAAAAGTAAACTACGTTACACAAAATTTTACATTTATATAATAACGTTCGTTTGTTCGTACGGTCCTACTTTTAGCCTTAGTGAAAGTCCAAATGTAATGATGTGCCGGTTTGAAAATCAATTCAAACTTTAATGAGAACCGAAAAACTCCAGATTAGAAATGCATACAATATTATCATGGCGAACATTTACCATTATTCTCTTTAATAAGAGAGGTGGTCGTGCTAGTGACCAGTGTGATAGATATCTTCCAGCAGCCAGACTCACATTTAGCAAGTCTAAGTACTAAGCGAAAAAAATGCGAGTTAAGATATGACGTTAATTTAAATATTCATCCATTAACGACCTTACAGTAATCTTATGTCACTAAAGACATTGTTACTATTAATAAAATTTATTTTGGTTTAATTGGTAAAGCTCACCTAACATTTATATTGATTTTGTAATAAAGTTGCATGAATACTAGTAAGCGCGTTGTCACGACTGAAAAATTAGATGAATTTTATTACTGCTTTTTAAACTTTTTAATCCTGGACCTGGTGGTAGATGCATTGATTCTTGGTGGTAGAAACAGGCAAGGAGGTAGCACGAACCTAGATAGATTCTAGGCACAAAAGAAGCCGTATCGCCTAGTGATTTTTTTGTTATCAATTTTGATGAACCATGTCACAGCTATTTTTAGCCTATAATCAGCAAATTTAAAAACCAAATTTAAATATCATGCCATAAGTATTGAAAATTAATTTGAAAGCCAAGACTAGGCAATATTTTTTTTATAGAATAAGGGTGACAAACGAGCACACAGTCCACCTGGTGGTAAGTGGATGCTGTGACACGTAGACACCTACATTTATCGTCAATTAAGAATCAAAATGCAGATGCGTGGTCACCCCTGAAGACTGAGATGGAATGCCTCGTTTCCAGTAAAAAGGGTGTCCGGTTCTCTACACTCACCATACGAAACACGGCAGCATTAAGCTACTATTTTCGCCGGTCGAGCCGACACATTCTTGCTACAACTATGCTACCAATATAACTGCAGCAAGGCTCACGTATGAAAAAAAAAACAATTATTGTGATGATGCAATTCTTGAAGTTGTTACTCAGAGGAAGTGGAAACTCAGGGGTTTAGCTCATTGTAACTTTCATACGCAAGCAACCCGGGTTCGATCCCCACCGACGTAAATGAAATTTGTAATTACAATTAGAAGTCCCGATTTAAGGCGTGCTTGACGGTGAAAGAAAACATCACAACAGGAACGTTCATGTCTTTCTTCACTTAAATGCTCTCTGTGACTAGGAGTAGAACATATAAATGCTGTAATTTAATTATACTTTTATGTTTACCTAGGACAAATTGTCCGACTAGGTAAGTCCAACTTTGACCAAAAGGTCAAGCGACAGATCCAACTCGGTAGGGCAGCGTTCGGGAGCTACGACACATCTTATAGTTGCGTATCTTATATTTATGGAACTGAGACATGCTCTTTCACTACTGTACCGTACCGTATAAAGAAGCACAATATCACTCAATAAGCTATGGAGAGGGTCATGCATGAGTTCCTCAGCGTGATAGTATCCGTAATGATTATAACAGCAGTAAAGCCAGTGTTACCGACATAGCCGAACGGATAGTGTTACCGACATAGCCGAACGGATAGTGTTACCGACATAGCCAAACGGATAGTGTTACCGACATAGCCAAACGGATAGTCTTACCGACGTAGCCAAATGGATCAGTGAGCTGAAGTGGCCAAGTAACAACCTACAGATTTAACTTTAAAGTATACACTAGACTGGTATATTCTATATATAAAACTACTTCTAACCACCTTATTCAACTCAATTCCAAATGTTTAATTCAGTATTTATTTCCTGATTAGCATAACAAATATACAAGTATAAGAATGAGTAAATTGACAGAAAGCACGCGGAATTTCATAAATTACAATTTCATTAACTACTTATTCAATATAAACAAACAGTCAGAGAATAAAAATCCAATTACAATACATCAAGTGAGTGCGGTCTATAGATAGTCCCGCTACTTTTCATATACTGTAGCCACAACACAAGGGCAGCCAGTAGACCTATATTATCGCGACAGGTTCCCAATAACGGTACATACTCTATTTAATTGTTTTATCCTTTCAAATAAAATACAGTACAATAATCGTAACCAGCAGTTAGGCCAGTTCCCGGCCAATTATATTTTCTTTTTATTCTTTTATTACCGTGCCGTTGGACGTTCGTAAACACACGAGGTTTTACTTCTTTTTGGTATAACGGAGAGGGTTTTATAAATACGACACTATTTATATCGTGTTCGCCTTTTTGGCGCGGAGGTTAAAATAGACTTTGCTGACTGTAAATATTCATTTTGTTGTTTACTGAATTTTGTTGACTTTGTTGTTTAATTTTTATCAATTTAATAAATCGTGCAAATATTACACACCTGATAATATAAATCACAATAAACAGATTAAAACGTGTAATGAAGTTTTAATAAACAATGTTAGATGAACAGATTTATTTTATGCTTTCTGGTATTATAATATCAAAGTGAATTCAAATTAGATACGGAATTCAACGTTTCCTTAGTTTCAATTTCGTGATAAGGTAACTAATAGATATTCTAGCGTAACAAATGGGAAATCTAAAATAAAGTTTCGAAATGAAATATCTTAATGTTTACTTAAATTACTTAGCATCGGCATTGACTTAGTATAAATTGGTAGTAAACAAATATTTTACAGCATTACTTGATGCGTTGAATCACGTTGAGTAAAAGCGTTAGGGTCGTGCCACACAGTACACGTGACCAGATAATCAATGTTATTTCTATCTGTCATTTTGTAAGTAATTTGTATGCAAGCGGAGACGCGCTTAGTCGAAGATAGCCGACTGGATCCGAAGGCGTCCGAACGCCTCCGTGGGAAAACGCGGCAGGTGTTACCGATCCGAAGCACTTCTTACTGAGTAAACACTCGCCGTATACAAAATTATAACCGCTTCGAAGCGTTTGTGTAAATGGAAAACATATTTTGTGTGCTTAATGATTCTGCTTACTTTTTTTGGTGCGCTTATCACGCGACAGCTTGTTTTTTTATTGCGACGCTTTTGAGGGACTTAATGTGTTTTATTTTAGTTATTGAGTCATCCTTTATCAGTGCAGTTAAAAGAAGTGGTATCGTTATTTCTCGACCGTTGCATTGCTTTGGATGTATTCTAATTCCTTAAATACAAATAAACGTTTAATGGACTTGAATATTATATTGCTTCATGTATTTTATCTTGGCTTACTTTACAAAAATAAACACTAAACATTATAAGCGAGTCATGCTAATTTAAGAGTAGTGTATAAAGATCATGGAAATGTATTAAAGAGATTTCAAGAAATATTTAGGACCTAATAATAATTATTACAGCGTTTTAGCCCGAAGTAAGAAAAACCAAATAAATGTCCTCATGTACGTTCCATAGCTAGGCACGGGCTCCCTCTCTCCCCTGCAAGGGTTATAGAGGAAGGTAGACTTCGTCGTGCTCTCCATTACGACATGGGTGTTAGCGGATCATTCTTCATTTTCATCATTCATGTTCATCTATCTTCAAAATATTTATTGATTTCTTAATAATGTATGTGAAACTATGCGTATGTTGCTTCTCCACTTATAATTTGAATAAAATCAGAACTGAAAATTGCAATCCACTTATAATGTTGCTGGTGGCAATCGACCTCTGTTTGGTCACGTTTTACGTAATGTTGACGACTGGTTTCGATGATGTTAGTGCTGTCAGCCTTTTGGCTTTTGTAGCTTCATCGGTCTCAGGGCTCCCTGAGTTGCTACGGTTCCAATTGTATGTTTTGACCAAATTACATATTACAAATTATTTGTACAAAATGATGATGATGATCTTCTGACCTTCTGTCCGAGAGAGAATGCGCGTTGGAAGACCCGACGACATAGGCGTTATTGTGCTGTCAACCCCAGAAGGATGAGAATGACGTTAAACTGGGACAACTGATTAAATATTTATAGGGAGTCAAGACAGTGCGCGAGGGAAAGAGCCTCGTGAAAGTACAGCGCGCATCTACCGAGGTTCGGCCCGTATGACCTGAAGATTGGTGGGGCCATGAGAGGTGGAGGGTTGTTCTTCCGACCGCAGCGCAGTCTGCCAAATAATCGGAAGCTTTCAACTTACCCTGGATACACCTGCAAATGTAAGTTTTTGAGGTGGTAGAACTCTTTTTATTATTCTAGGCATCAATCTGGACAGTGACCACCGGTAACAGTGCTTGCATTACTATGTTCGGTCTAAAGTACAATTCAATAAAGGCTCCTTTGACATCTATGGAATGTGGTAGCCACTTATCATCAGGTGAATAGTAGGCTCGTTTATCGCTTTTATTTTATTTAAAAAAACACTATTTTCTAGTGTCACATGCTCACTGAGGCATATAGTCGTACAAGCCAAACCGTGCCTTATGTAATTTTGGCTAAATTATATTTTGTTTATAAGCTATATAAATAAAGTAACTATTGATAACCTATCGTCTTATTCTTCTTCTTCAGCAGATGAAAATCTTATGCTAGAATGGGCCTCTGCCATTACATGAAGAATTCGTCTGTCAAATGGATAAGAGATCGCGGTACCAAACGTCTCATATCTTTAATGCTGTTTGCCGTATCCGGTGAGGGTGTTTTACATTGAGTGTATACAGATTGATTATACTGCCATCTACTGAAAGCGATAAGATCTTTTTAGCATTTCCTATACTCGACTTTTCGACAACCACGAGATTAAATTTATATATTAGGTGAGGGATTCTCCAACGCCGCTAGTAAACGGAAAATGATGTAGTAATGGTTGTAAAGGTTATTGCAAAATAACCCCGTTGAAAGATGTTTTTGTACAAATGTTTGCTCTACTAACTGGGATTCTAACCCAGGACTAAACATGTTGTAGGTACTAAGTATATGTCGACCGTCATATATTAAATTCCAGTAAATGTCATTAAAGATAACGTCATTAAAGATAATGTCATTAAAGATAATGTTTTTATTTAAACTCATATTTACGAAAATAATCTTTGTCTACTAAGATATCTATAGTCCAGACTCTTATCTTTCCAATTTTAGATTACGCTTATGTCTGCTATTTGGATGCTACCGAGGAGCAAATTAATAAACTCGAGCGCTTGCAAAATTTATGTATTCGATACATTTTTGGCTTAAAGAAGTTTGATCACATCTCTGTTTATCGCAAGCAGCATAAATGGCTCCCCATTCGTCTTCGCCGGAACACTCAAATCCTCTGTCTTCTTCTCAATATTCTACATAATTACCTAAGGATCTCGTAGGTGTGCGTTATTTGTAGTTAGCAGTGGCTGCAAATAACTGCCGGTAAGACATACTCCGCCGATCGTTGAGGCTTACTCCGTGGGGCGTCGAGGTCACCGGCCCTTAGGTTGATTCTTAGGCGCTCTAAAACGTTGCGAGTTTTTAGTGCCTAGTCGCGTTTTGGAGTGCCACCTGACGCACTTCCCCCAACCCTTTCGTGGAGAAAGGGGTAGGCAGTGCCCCACGTGTTGAGGCTAACCTTCTCCCACACCATTACCATCCGTGTCGCGCGTCACCTACCCTGCCGCCGATCGCCTGGTAAGTTAGATAGGGCCATAAATAGAGTACCACACACATTGCGCAACAACTGCAATCAGCAACATGTCGGACAAAGGAGAGCCCCCTCAACCCGGACCAAGACAAGGAAACCACCGGATCGTCCAGGCGTATTGGAAAGGCCAATAGCCTACAGGGATCTTTTCGACCCGGGTGTTTTCTTCATACTCCCAGATCCCCACAAGGAAGCCTTCGTCGCCGGGCAAGGAGCCCGCAAAGAGCGCCGCGCTCTCGTCCACGGTACCTGAGCGTACGAGTGGTCGCAAACCGTCGCCCCTGCAGCAGCGGGCAGGGAAAGCGCCACGAAGGCATACGCCACCCGAGACCATGGCATCTCTCCAGGAAAAGAGACAATGCGTTGGGTCTCCTTATTCCTCGGAGTTCTCTTTATTATCATCCGAAGATGAAAACGATCGCCAACAAGCGGTGAGGCCTACAATCCGCAAAACGCCACCAAAATCGCCATCGCCAAAGAAACCAACCCTTCCCAGATCACCGGACCACCACAGCAGCATGGACGCTGCTGAACTGGAACAAGGAGGAGAGGGGTCGTATGGGTGGGACTCAACCACCTATGCGACCCTAGCACCATCAGCCGGACATTCAGTGTCCGTGCCTATCACCAACCCGTCAGGCCGGCCATCGGACGATGGCCAAAGTCCTTCGACTAGTTATGCCCAACTGGCAGCTGCCCCCGCAGTACCAAGGACCAGGACAGCCGAGGCATCCGAAACCCAACCGGAAGAAACCGCCAAGAAATACCCGCCCATAGTGGCAGAGTGCCTCCCGGACTGGACGAAGCGCTTCGAAATTCTCAACAAGAAGTTGGGTCACCCACCGAATACTTGTCCGTTCGGGAAGGGGGTAAGGTTCACCCCCCAAAGTCCGGGAGAATTCCGGACCGTACAAAGGTACCTAATAGAGACTACCGAGAAAGTACCAGGTATGTCCTGGTACTGCTACACACCCGAGGAGGATAAGCGCACAAAAGTGGGCGTACGGGGACTGCCAGTGGGCACGGATCCATCCGCAATAGAGGGGGCTATCAGGGCCAAAGGATTCCCTATTAGATACGTAAAAGGGATCCCCCCTCGTAGAGGCAGACCTGGGTGCCTCCACTTTGCGCAGCTGGACCACCTGAGCCTAGAGCGCCTAAACGAACTATATAAAGTCGACGAACTCCTGTACATGAAAGGAGTCGTTATAGAGGCCTGGCAAGGAAGAGCGAGTTCATCTCAATGTCACCGCTGCCAGGCCTTTGGCCATGCATCCACTAATTGCTTCAGGCCTGTGAAGTGTGTTCGCTATGCCGGGGACCATATCGCCAGTAACTGCCCAAGGGGTAGAGATGAAGAACCGCGTTGCGCTAACTGCGTAAAAAATCACACAGCTAATGATCGCCGCTGCCCAGTCCTGAGGAGGATTGCAATGAAGCAGGGGATCACTCTGCCGGGACTACTCCCAGAAGAGCCCAAGAGGGTCTCCTTGAGTCGCCCCAGGGCCGTGGTCCAGGAAGACGGGTGGACTACTATTAGAGGAAAGGGTAGGCAACCTGCCCCCCCTCCACCCACCACGGCACCCATAGAAACAGTGGTGTCCGTTATAACAACAACCAAGGCAACTACCGGGGCGACTCTTCAGCCTCCCGCTAATAACGCAATTGAGCGTCAAACCTCACAGAAGAGCAAGCGGGGGAGGAAGAAGAAGAAGGTGCAGCTCCCTCCTCAGGCAGCTATCTCCATCCCCACGCCAGCGGTAACGATAGCCCAGGCGCAGGTTACCAAGGAACAGGGAGCAACCAGGAAGGGTAGAGTGCCCGAAAGGTCTCTATCGGAAAATAGAGCCCGCTCTACATATAGAACGCGCTCTACCCTTACACAAAAGGAACGTACACCAACACTCGAGACCAATGCCAAGGTCGGCAGTCAGGTCCTGGCTGATATCAGAGCCGGGACGGACCCCATTACAGCAGTAATGAAGGCGCTGGCTAACCTACTAGCACGGCACTACGGAGGAGAGTAACCTGCGTCTCCTCCACTGGAACCCGGATGGTATACAGCAGAAGCTACATGAACTCCGCACTGTCGCCCCACAACAAGACATTCAGGTCATCTTGCTGGGAGAGACAAAATTAAACCCGAACACGCACGTAAAGCTGCCCAATTATCACATTTACAGGAGGGACGAGGTCACTTCTCAAGGGGCCGCCTATAGAGGGACGGCGGTTCTAGTGAGAAGGGACATCGTCCATCAAGAGCTGGATTTACCGGATTATCAAATGATGCGCTCTATCGGCATAAAAATGGAGGTGGTATGTGAGGAACTAAGGATCTACGCAGCATACCGCCCGCCAGGGACTCCATTCTGCTCCTCAGACGTCTGGACGATAATGGAAGGCGAAACACCTACCATCATCGCCGGGGAACTAAACGCCAAACACCTGGCGTGGGGATCTAGAGTGATCAACCCGCCGGGTCATGCACTATTTGAAGACGCTGAAAGACACAGCTACGACGTCTTAGGTCCCGAACACACGTTCCGACAGACCCACGGAAACGTCCTGATGTATTGGACATCGTGTTCTCTTCTACTTCTGATAGTACCCCCGAATTGTTACTGGCCCAACCCTTCGGATGAAACTTTGCTCTTGCGTGAATATCTTTCAATTCTTTAGATATCTTCTTTGCTTCAGTTACAGACGCGAAGCTCTGTAGATAATCGTTCATGTAATGTCAATTTCTGTTGATTGCTTTCACTGCTTCGGGATGAGTGTTCTTGAATTATTCTGCGTTTTTATTCTTCACATATATCGCCTTTTCTGGTGATGACGCTGCCTGCCAATTCTTCAGCTTCCGTGCCACAGGAACTTGAGACTGTCTCGGTCATTTTCTCTAATTTTGACCCGAACGAACATATCTTGAATGTCGGCCATGACGGCCACTGGTCCCTCTCTGAAGCGCAGCTGTACTCCAAACAGTGACTGCAATAGGCCTGAGAGCAAGGTGTCGTGGAGGCTCTTCCCTTCATACTTGGCAGCTGCGTCGAACACTATTATCAGCTTCTTCTTAATTGGATGCACAATGGCGAAGTGGGATAAGTAGAATATTCTTCCTTTGTTGGAGGTTTCCGGAGCTATCTCTGTATATCCTTTTTCACCTAGACTCAGGAACTGCTTCTCGTAGTGCTCTTTTGCTTCTTGGTCTTGATCCAGTTTCTTCTCGATGTTGACCAGGCGTCCGATTGCTTGATTCTAGTTTTTGGGTAGGGTTTCGTCTTCTTTGTTCCACAGGAGTCCTGTTTCATATTGACCGCTTGACAGTTTCTTTGTAGTCTTCTCGAGGTTTCTAGTGCTCTTCTGTCGCTGTCATTGGTTGGCGACCGTTTTTGAATCCCGAGAGATTCCAACTGAAAGTGTTCTCGGACGATTTTTTCTATGTTTTCTTCGCCAGTGATCGCTCTGCAGTGCTCTGAGTGAAGTTTACTGTGGCAGTTGCTCCTGTTTCACATTATTCATGTTTCACATCCGTGTAACCTAGGGTGGGTCCCTAGGTTTGTGAGGGAGGCTACAGGATCGGATGGTTTGCCCTTCTTCAGTCTTCTTATTACTATTGGTCTCCAGTTGTCTTGGCCTATCAGTAGCTTGGGTCTTTCGGTGACATAGAGAAGTTGGCTTTTCTCGCGGTTTCTCACGGTGTCCTTGTTTATACATTGTTCGGACAGCTTCAGGTCGTCGATGGTCTTGCTACGATAGTTCTTTTTCTCTTCTATGAGCCCCTTTTATTTTGAACTCGATCTTCTGTGAACTATCTTTTCTGTGAACACCTTCCCGCCGACTGTTTCAATCGTAAGTTTTTCTTGCTTTCCTTCGACTCCGATCTTCTCAGCGATTGATGCGTCTAAGAGTGTGACCGTTGATCCTTCGTCTAGTAATGCCAACACGCGAACTTGGCCTTTTGGGCCATAGAGGTTCACTGGGATGATATTCAGGTTTACCTTCTCTTCTCCTTTGGCGTTGTGAATTGAGGCGACCTTTTCTTCTGATGTGCTACTGGTGTCTTCTTCCTTCGCTTCTTTTTCTACTGGTGCTGGTGGTTTGTCAGAATGCAAGATGGTATGATGCCATCTTTTACACAGCTTGCAGACTGGGGCTTTACAGTTGATTCTTGAGTGCTTGAATCGAAGGCACTTGAAGCATATTTTTGCCTTCTTGGTCATATCCCATTTTTCATTCAGGTTAGCTTCTTTGAACTTCTTGCATTCTAGTGCGAAGTGTTCTTCTTCACAGAACGGACATGACTTTTTATATTTTTCTTTTGACGCTTCTTGTACTGAGTGATGTTCCTTTCTTTTGCTCCGAAGGAGCTTCAGGTGGAGCAAAGTCGGCTTCTGTTTCCAGGAACGCTTCGACGAGTAATAGTTCACGAATTTCTTCATCTCTTCTGCTTCTATGGTAGGCGAACCAACGAAACTTTATTGATGTTGGCATCTTATATACTATATCTCTCAGTGTTTCAGATGACTCTCTTCTTGGCGAGGAACTATCGTTTTGACGGTGCGGGTCGGGAGTGGTATAAGTTACGTCCCCCGATGTTGATTCCTCTCCGGCGGTGTTCCTGGTATGAAGTATGGGTTGCTGATGTCCGTGTTTGCTGCTCGGCGGTGATCTTCTTGTAAGCGTTGATCGATTTGAAATTGACGTATTCGTAGTCGTCGCGCTCGTAGATTCACTCTGCGTATTCATACTCTAATCCGTCGTACTGGTACCCGTAGTAGCGTTACTTTCACTCGTAGTCTTCGTCTGCACTGATTTTGATCTCGTATTTGTAGGCATCTTCCCAGTTTTCTTGAGAACCCGATCCGGCTCGAAGGACCAATATTGGCACTCGTTTGTGTGTGTGACGATAGTGGAGCAGGTTCACTGGCGGAACGTCGACTGGAGAGTGCGCAGAAGCAGTAGGATGAGCAATAATGACACTTGTTCAGGGTTTATTCTGTTTATTGTTGATGTTCTTCTTACACTCGCTGAATGTCCGACCACAGAAAATGCCTCTTTTTTATAGGCGCCTCTGACAATCACGACTCTTATAATTTGCGCACGGCACTAATCGATTTCCGTCGACCAATCAGAGCGCACGCGACTTTTTCTATGGAAAACTTACAAATGCTGCTTTCTGTGGTAAAACATCCCTCTACAAGGTTTTTATATATTTCTAATACTAGAACGAACTTATATTTACCATATTACAGACTAAACAGTCTTAAAAAACATAATTAAAATACTGAAACGGTCTTATTTACGGTAAAGCTTCCTAGTAGTTAGGCTAATGCGGTGTTAGCGCACGTAGCAAGACGCTTGCGGACCACGCTCGGCGCTGGTCACGTCCGTCGGTCGTCGGCTTCCACCCGGGTGGATGAAGTACAGCGCGTTGCTTCGCAGTGGGTGCACGTGCTGTGGGGCGATCCTGGCTTATGTCGAGCCACGCCCCAGACCCTTCACGGGATGTTATAGCTGCGTATAATCTAATACGCTGGGAAGCGAACTCCGGAGGCCCGGCGTGCTGCTAGGAGAGCGCGCGCCTGTTGGTGGCTTCGGCTAGGCTATGAGATGCGTCTCAGCGGGACCTGGAGGTCGCTGACCCTCCCGGCAGATTCCTTCCCAGAGGCGCGAGATACGCCAACTTCAGCCTAGGAAATCACCAAGCCTTCACCTAGAGCCAGGAGGAGCACTGAAGGCCCGGAGTGTTGCTACAGGAGCGCACACCTGTCGGCAGGATTGGCCCTGCGTCAACTTCTTGTTCCTTGGGATTCCGCGGGGCTTCGAGACTGCTGACCATCTGGAAGCACCTACCTGGCGGCGCGCAATACGCCAAAGTAGAATACCTACAATGTCGTTCGTGAACGGCTCCCAAGACTGGCCCATAGAAATGGTTTGTGAGGATTACCCGGGTAATGGGGGACACTCCGAGGCCCGAAACCTGCGGGGGGATGAACAACAGAAGTCCCTTCGTACACGACAACACGACAGCGCACGTAGCGCCACCAGGCAGCCGGAATACACAACACTAATTCAGGACAACAACATCAGGCTTGCTAATCCTGAAAAACTATGCAGAGTACACTTAAACATATTATTGACTAAATCTATCTTAATGTAGTTTAAGTAACAGTAACAAACAATATTAAATCATCATCATCATCATCATCATTCATCATTACAGCCCTTCACAAGTCCACTGCTGAACACAGGCCTCGCCCAAGGTACGCCACAAAGCACGGTCCTGAGCCACCTGCATCCATCGACTTCCTGCATGTCTTACCAGGTCGTCACT